>JASDQU010102025.1:460514-487831 GCA_032191745.1 Picea mariana
GATCATGTCTCATGGCCCACAATGAAGACAATGATCCCGTTGATGATGATGATCAACACGTCTACCCATGGCAGCCCAACAACCCCCCTCAGGTAGCCTCTTCTACTTTGGATCAACCAAGCTCATCACATCCAGTCAACATAGTGTTTTGGAGATGGTAAGCTAGTGTCACCATGAGGTATGTTAGTCCTTTTTTCATACAAGGTGTTGTGCTTAATATATTGGGCATGCGAATGAGGATCATTGGTTGAATTTGGATAATGGATCATAAGCTCAAGAAGTTATATTTGTTTCCTTGTTTCACCTTGGTGGTCGACATTTGTACCCTAGTCCCGTGTTGTCACCCCCAAGGAAAAGGGGTACTACTAGGGGAGCCCTCACAAGGGTAACGTTTCGTTTCCCTGCCATACTTAACACTTACCATCCTGGAGCCTATGGCAATGTACTAAACTTTGGTAATGGGTCATGGTTCATTCTCTCATGAGAAGAGGGGCTAAAGGCCTAGAGGTTGATTGCAGATGCAAGTAAAAAATAATGAAGAAAGGACAATGCTAAAGTAAGAAAGAGATAATAGCAAGGACTCTCAAAAGCCAGTCTGTACTTGAGCTCTACCCCTTTCGTGTTCGTCTCAGTCCCAAAGTAGTGATGCTATAGCTTGAAACCTTATAAAGGGGACTTGCAAATATGTTAAAAGGACAAATAAAAAGGCAGATTAAGGGGTTAGAAAAATGTAGCGCTTAGAGAGTGGTAACTGAAGAGCAAGCACACTCTCCATAAAGGCGCTCATAGAAATGGACTAAATGGCGCCATAAGCCATGAAGTAAGCCCAACCCGTACCACTATCACACTTACTTTTGAAGGGTTCTTTTCTTTTCTCCTTTCCTCGAGACATATCTTTCCACTTGGGTCTTTTCTTTCCTGTTTTGGTTGGCACATCTAATAGGGTCTAACACACCTAATAGGATCTGATGATGGTCCTCCCATATCCAAACTTGCCAACTTATATAAAGTCTTGAGCTAATGTGAAATTTGAAGGGGATACTTGATGTGAACTGTTTATGTGGCTTCTATCTTAAGTGACAACTTACTTTGTATGATCTAAGGGCTTTTATACCTTGTGAACATTGGCTTTACTTGATTTCATGCTTTGATTTGATTTGGATGCACTTGACATGGTTCTTTGAAGGACGTCCCATGCCTTCACCTAGGACGTTGTGCCTTTATTGTAGGATATGGATTGAGGACTAAGGAATGGGAAGCAAAAGCCTTTGCCTCTGATGTTGATTCCTCAACATTGAGAAATTTAAAATTTTTATCTGTAAAGGAGACTCCTTGGTCTTGGCAATCCAATCCAATGTTGGATCTACCTCGTCCAACTCAATTGCTCTATTATCAACGCCTTTTGCAGGTTTAATGTTGAAAATTTTATTCTTTAGATTAATAGTGTTAGAATTAGGGTAAAGATGCAGAACAATAGTATCTTTTTAATTTCAGTGAAAGAAACAGCTAGATCTATAGATCAACAGACTTAGAACACTTTAACTAGTATTTAGATCTAAGAGAGACAACAATAAACTTAGTAAAAATTTGATCTGAAGATCAGAAACAAAACTCAGATCTAATAAGCAAGAACTCTGCTAATTTGACAGTGAACTGATCAGAATAGGATAAACAGAAATATGGATCTATAAAGCTGTACAAAACATAGCTTAGATCTGATCATAAACAGTAAACAATTATAGAGATAAATGTAGCTCCAGATCTAACAATTGATACACAAATCTAAATAGATCTAACAGTGCTGAAGTCAAAATAGGATCCAGATCTGAAAATGATGAGTAAGTAGCTTACCTGGTACATCAACCTTACCTCTGAAGAAAACACAGTAACCACAGGAGATGTAGAACCATTTTAGTATGCTCAGACAAAGGTTCAGTTCATAGATCCACCTTATAGGTTGGATCTCTTACCAATAGGTGAAGGATCTTTCTTGCCACCTAGATAAATAAAGGGCCACAGGGAGAAAAACAAAATCCCAACAGTGGTTACTAGACCCAAACCCTCACTCAGAAATTCAAACAATGAAACCCTTTCCCAAGTAACTTTAGAAGAGGTCACAAGGCTTAATCACAGTAGAAAAGGAGAAGGGTTAAAGCCACAGTCTCATAACAGCTAGCATAGGGGCTGAAACACAGTCACAAAGGGAGAGAAGGCTGCAACTGTCAACTACACAACAACAGAGGAGAGAAAGGTGATGTTCCAGTCACAAGACAACAGTAGAAGGGAGCCGCACATCAACAAAGAGAGGCCGCAACACCCAACAACAAACGCTGTTCCTCAAACACCTCCCACAGCAGCAAGTAAGGGAGAGCCACGGCTTGTACACCCACACAGACAGATGAAAGAAGGGGCCGCACCACAGGTAACTTTCACACAATAGACTGGAAGGAAGGCAACTCCAATAAAAACCCTCAAAAGGAGTCACGGTCACACTTTATAAACCCTGCAACAACAAGTAAAGGAGGCCACACTTTATAAACCCTGCAACAGACTTAAAGGAGGCCGCACCAAGAAGCATCAACAAAAAAGGGGCCGCAGCTAGAAGAGGATCCGCTCACATCAAAGACAAAGAAGATCTAGTTTGTATGAATGAGAGGGGTAGGGGTTACTTTTATAGTTTTAGGCTAGGGCTAGGAATTAAAAGAAAAGATTAAATTAAAATAAATATAATTAAAAATAACATGTTTAAATTAAATTTAAACATGTTATAATTAACATTTTAATTTAACTTTACTATAACCCTAAAACAAAAACAACAAAACCCCAAATCAACACATGCAAGGGTAAGAGAGGCTTAGCTAGGTGGCAATACTCATTCCTTCATTTAACATGGTGAACCTATTACTTTATCATCATTGCATATGGGACTTATCCCTCATGTGGTTATGTCCTTCAAGAAAGGTCATGTACCATCAAAATACTTGATAGGGGATCAAGTAGCCCCAGAACCTTTTCTGGGGTCTTATCCACCAAGGTCAAAGACCAAAGATCAACCCATGCCATATGCATGGGTACTCTAGACATTTCCAGGGGTCCTAGGCTTATCTAGGGGCTTTAACTGCTTGGTCCTAGACCAAGAACCCCAGTTGTATACTGGGGGCCCTCTCAGGGGTCTTTACTGCTTGGTTCTTCACCAAGAACCCCAGTCGTATACTAGGGGCCCTCACAAGGGTCTTTTGCCATGGCACTGACTGTTTGGTCCCAGACCAAGTACCCCAGGAGTGCACTGGGGGCCCTAGATCTCATCTAGGGTCTTAGCCATCCTCCAGGAGAATGGCTCTTGCAGCTGCTTATAAATTTAACAAATAGAAACAAAAGTTTTGAAACTAGTAAATAGTAAATAATTGGCTGTCAAAAATAAAGAATTGAGATTTTAAAAGAATTGAGATTCAAATTTATGAAATTGTAATTGCTTGATGCAAAGTCAAAGATTAAAGTGGATGTATACCTGATCATTCAATTGCTTTTGAGCTAAACGGTTGCATTTTTTAGAGTGGATATGCTCACGAGTTATGCATACTCCTGTTATGCTCCTAACTGGAAGCATTGCATGTCTGGCTTAAGATAGATGCAACAAATTGTTGAAGTTCAGGGGTATCACTGCAAAAATTTGTCAACCATAGATATAAAATAGACATTATGCCATATTACATAAATGATAAAAATAAAGAAATCCAAAGAAATAATCAAAATAAATAAAAAAGGAAGATTGAAAAGTTAAGAAATTAGAATAAATCAATGTACTTGGTGACATAGTTATCCTTTTTGTGACTTCACTGGAATAGGTAAGTAATTGATTTGGAGCCATCTTGAAGTTGTTGAATGAATAGGCTTTATGTTTCATCATTTGGGAAATTCCTCTCGTTTTACAAGAATAGGCTTCACATCACCCCTCCATCAACACAGAAATTTCAATCATAAAAAAAGTCTGGGTTTAAGAAGGTACCCGTCAGCATGCAAAGGAGAATGAAGTTGTTTATTCCACTTGCTATTAATTATCTCTCACAGAGGCATGCATTCCACCTCTTGGATTCCATATGTATGTTAAATGGCCTCCTTGTCCCTATCCATTTCGATGTAAATGTAACCCATGTCGGATTTATCACCATCTACCATCCTAAAATGAAATGAAATTCATGAAATGAGATTAATGTCCACTAGTGACTAAAATCAGTCAATGGGTCCTGAAACTACTCAAGGGATTCCACCAGAAGCTCTGAAACTGTAACAATCTCCTTGGCATCCATACAAAAACATCATTATACACAAAGTAGAAGCCTCGATGCCTGGTTTTGGAATTTTCAAATCAATCCACATATGACACACAAACATTCTCATCAAGTTCAACTATTGTGAAATCATGTACTGCAAAAGAGATGAAATTATTGGCAAACCTGGTAAGTGCAAGATGGACAAGCACCTTGGCATTTGTGTATTTTGTCATGGAGTTGAGGACCATGTAATGATTGTGGGACTTTACCTTTTCGACAGTACATTTTACCCAGTCAAGTATTCCAATGTTCTCCAGCATCAGGTCCAAGCAATGCGATGTATATGAGGTCCAATAAATGGGGGGTTGTCTCTCCATGAAAAGATTGTTAAGAACCACATAGTTTATTGCATACATGTAATAAATTGTAAAACATTTTCTTCCCCCACCTCCAGAAGAACTGACTTTAACAACTTACAAAGCATGTGAGCATTCTTTACTTGTTTAGAGTCATCGACATATTTTAGGAACATTGTTCCCTAGGGGTAAGAAACAAGGAAATTTATCAAGGTTCTTTCTGGTATGTCTACTTGTTATACACACTAGCATAACCAGCTTTTATCCATGTGTCACAATGCTAGAACTTGGGTTACACTTTGAACAGTCTCCTGATACAGGTATAGAAACAAGGAAATTTATCAAGGTTCTATTTCTTGTATGTCAACTTGTTATACATATTAGTATAACCATTTTTTACCCATGTGTTACAGTGCTAGAACTTGGGTTACATTTTGAACAGTCTCCTGATCATCCAACAAATCAACCTTAAGAGATTTATATGTACGGGCTTTGAACCCCAGTCCAACAATGCCAATTGCATCAATCATGGAAAACCAATAGGGACTTGCAGCGGGCTAACAACATGAAAGGGAATGTCAGAATAATACCAGAAAGAAATTGGCTATTGCTTTTCTTGCCTGGTCATGGACATTTTTCTTCCAACTTGTACTCCCCAAGATAGGGTGAGAACTGCATTGAGTATGGGAGTAAGAAAAGTATGAACATAACCTATGCTGGTGTTGGGTTGAATGGGATTAGAAAGAGACATGGGGCCAGGTGCAGAAGTTTCGCTTGCATTTGTGGCAAGAGATTCTTTAGAGGCTGGTGTATTTGAAGATGCCTGCCCAATTTCAGCTACTAAACTCTTCTTATTTTTTGCCTCTTCAAAGGCTTCTAGGGCCAAATTTTGCTTGGTGTTGAACATCTATGGTGGTGTAGGGAGCTGCATCATGGCTAGGGAATTTTGTAAGGTGATATTTAAATCTCCCCCAACTTAATTCCTTGCCACAAAAAAAAGCATTTAAGTTGCCCTATAGGGAACTTCTCACAATAGTTCCATGCAAAGTCCTCCTTTGCCATTGTGGGTTTTCTTTGTTTGTGTTATGAAGAAAAAAAATTCAGCTGAAAAGAACTCTAAATTATCTTCTCAGATTCTTTTCCAAAATTGCTGCTCTGTGGAAAAAATTTGAGTGGGAATTGTGGGTGGGCTGAGAACTTGGCAAAGACACTTGTTAGCAACTTGAAGTTGGAAGAAATTGCCTCCTGGAACAGTCTAGAAGAGTGCTGGACCATTGCTGCCACTGTATTCCCTTTGCTGGAAATTCGTTTTAGTGATTGTGATATTAAATTCTGGTCTGTATGGTTTCACTGTGTGCCTGGAATCCTTCACAAGTTGCTAGGAGCAGAACATGAAAAACAACAGAAAAAGCAAAACGACCATTTTTTTTCCATGTTATGCTTTTTAAATAGTAGATGATGAGTTTTTTTGTTGGGCCCAGCGAGTTGCTTGTTGGGTCTGAAACTGACTAGTAACTCACAGGTTTGACTTGTCGATGACAAGATTTTTCTCGGCCAATCTGATGCAGTAACCAGACTGAACTGGGTTGATCCAAACTCATGGGTCAACCTGGTGGGTCCTGCTACACTGGGTTTTTTATAGTTTTATAGAACAGTTCTAGAATCTGATTTGTTCAAGATGCAACTTGAGACTTAAAGTCCCATTTGAAAGACTTACATTGGAATTATGGTGACCTTTCTCTTGGTATGATACTTAGAAGTTGCATAATAAGATTACACCAAATAGTGGACATGCTCAAAAGATTGGGTTGGGAGGGGGTATAAGACGTTGAGGATAGATGCGTCAAAAGGGGGTGGGGGTATAAGCCAACAACGATAGAGGGGTAAAAAGATGCAATTCCATTTGGAAGGCTAGCTCTGCCTTTCAATCACAAGTGTTGGGATGGATGCTACTAAACCATAGTTTAGCAGTTAAAGTTAGGTTGCACTTGTCTGGATTGATCAATGTATTATGTTGTTCACCAAAAAGAGTAGACAGTGAAGCATGCTTTTTGGACTTGCAAGGTGACCCTGTCCTTCTGTGAGTGAATATCAGTAGAATTCTTGATCCTTTTGGCGTGTCCACTCCGATGGAAGGGGGCAGTCCTAAGGGACATCTGGATGATGGGATCAAATGGCAGAGAGCTTTGCAGCACCATCCAGTTCTCTTGTCCCTTTTTGCAGACAATACGGTGCAAGGAAACATTCAAGAAGGACTCCGCTAAACTTCATTTGGGTGGACTATCGACCTGTTCAAATCACAGATAGGCTAGACATTTAAGGAAAGAGATTGATTCTCTAGAGGTTGGAGCTAAGGCTGACTTTTTGGCTCCCTTTTTCTATGCTGGGAGAGGGGGCCTTATTGGTAAACCCTTAGCCATTTGACACAACAATTGATTTAATCTTATTCAATATTAAATGCAATATAAGATTCATTTTATCAAAAGGAAAAAAATATGACAGGTGGGGGATTTGAAAATATTTAAGAGAGAATGTAAGAATATAAAATGACAATGAAGCAAGTTGTCAGAATTTGTACAGTTTGGGGAAAGGCTTTCTGATATAGAATCCAAATAAATGAAATGTGTTTTGTATGATATGGTTTTTATGTTTATAATGACATTGGAAAGGCATTGCCAGTTACAAGGTCATTTTTTTAATATTGTGGTTCTTCATCAAATGTTTATCCAGTTGTTGGAACTTGGAAGCAACATTTTTAGAATGTTAGAAACATGGAATCTGAATCTCAGAAACGCTATTTGTACATATGCTTTGAAAATAAAGTTCTATTCCTAGGACATGTCAAGTGTGTTGCTTTTTGATACATGCAGAGGCTGGGAAGCTGTTTCATGGTATTTCTAGCACTGATTTATCAATTTTAATCTTCATCCAGTTGTTGGAACTTGGAAGCAACATTCTGAGAATGTTAGAAATATGCAACTTAAATCTCAGAAGAGCTATTTGTAGTATGTACATATGCTTTGAAAATAAAGTTCTATACTAGGACATGCCAAGTGTGTTGCTTTTTGATACATGCAGAGGCTGGGAAGCTGTTTCATGGTATTTTTAGCACTGATTGATCAATTTTAGATGTTTCTTCTGGCAGAGCTAGTATCAGACTGCAAAAAATGTTGTGTGCAAGAGTCAGAAGATTCAATCGGCAAGGTATGGTGAATAAATTCATTTATTCATGTTGTAACTTCTTTGCCATGGTAATATTCTGTATTGTAAAAGCATTGATATGGTAAATTGCATGTTCACACTACACTTGTAGTTGTAAAATAGTTTATAAGTTCGGCTTCCCTGGTATTTTTTATACACATTTTTTTCTCCTTATAACATATTAGACTGCTTCAGTTATCTGATCTTTAACCATTTTGATTCTACTGATCTGTACATTGTTTAAGTTGACTGTCCAGGACTTTGCATTGTAAGTATGATGAAAATATTCCGATTCTGATACAATCTATATGAATATTCACTGGCTTGTGGGTATTAGGGCTTAATAGTCCACATTATATTGCATTACAAACCCAATTTGTGCATAGCTTAAACCAATCGTAGGTCCACTACTTTAGAGAGTCCTGTCAAATCCAGCCCCAAGAATACAATTCCAACATGGAATTTAAACAACTAGGAAGGAGTTCCATGGTTTATGCCCTTATTTATGCTTCATAAATTGGAAGCTATTGTTCTTTCTTAAGAGTCCAAGATACCTCCAGCAGATGTTAAACCAAGTTTCATATTCCAACCCGTTTCTTCTTATCATATTGGAAGGAAATCACTTTATCTCCCCTATCACTCTTGTGGACCATGCCCTCCTCACCTTCCACCTCAAAGCCCCTTCTCCTACCCCCCCAAACTCGGCCCCCTCCCTACCAATTGCTGACTACCTTCCTCTTCAACGATGAGTTTTTCAATGCCTATGCCTCCCACCTTCACCAGTGGCTTCCCCCCTCTCCCACTTGTCACCCCTTGAAACAACCTTCAACCAAATATGGGCTTCTCTTCATGGTGCTTTGGGAGGCTCCTCTTGATTCTCTCTCATGCCACTAGGGTTGCCTCCTGCTCTCTTTCCTCAACTCTTATGTGTTGAGTTGATGGTACAATGAAGAGTGGAAATTTCACGATAAGCACCTTCGTTTTTCTTTAATCATGATCCCTTCTCTTATTTCCAAATTCAGAAATCATACCATTACCTCCTCCACTGTAAAAAGTGGGCCTTCCTTTCCTTAAGGTGGCGGGAGTTATGTGAGGTCCTCACTCCTACATTCCCCCAGGGCATTCAACAAGATCCATTCAACAAGATCCCCCTGTGGTACTCGAGGACTCCGACAACAAGCCAGTGTGACCCCCGTTGCCCCCCTCGCCATCGATCATCATATCCAAGAGACCTTGACCTCATTGGCGTCATCTTCAAATATTTCTCTCTTCTTCTTGACTAGCATCGAGTTGCCTAACTCTTATCTTGGACACTCTCAATCTCACATTGTATCACCATACCTATGATACTGTTATATACACTTTATTTTTGGTCTTAGCTAGACTTAGTGCTTAGCCTTGTCAGATATTTACCTAGACTGTACTTTTAGTTTTCTTGTATCTTTCTCTCTCATTATATAGGCGCTACTTTAGCACTCCCACATTGTATTCACACTGGATGTATCCTTTAGTCTCATTGACCTACTTTTGTGGTCCATTGTTGGACATTAATAAAATTATCTTATCTTATATCTGCCACTCTCCCAAGTGTTAAACTTATGCTTATACTGAGGGGGGGGGTGAATCAGTATAAGATGCTTTTTACTTTAAATGGGAATTCATCAATCATTCATTAACTTTGAAACAATAAATGCATGTAAACTCAAATCACAGTACACGGAGTTTAATTTGGAAACCCTTGTGGGAGAAAATCACAAAAACTTATCTTTATAAATGTTTGTAGGCACCAACCTACTGTTACAAAGCTTGTAGGCACCAACCTACTAGAGACACCAATCTCTTTAGTTGAGCACCAACTCAACAAGATATTGTGTAGGCACCAACCTACTGGAGACACCAATCACCTCAGCTGAGCACCAACTCAGCAAGATATTGTGTAGGTACCAACCTACTGGAGACACCAATCTCCTCACCTGAGCACCAAATCAGTAAGACCTGTATAGGTACCAATCTAAGATCTTCATACACATAGTACTTTTGACTTCACTTGCATGCTTCATACCTCATGCATTTCACAGCATCATCATACCCTTAACTTTCATGCTCCAACGCCTCTCCTTGCTTCATACCCCAGACGTAGTTTCAAACCCTTGTCAAATTTGGCCTTCATGCCCTAGCGAACCTCATAGCATCATTCCCAGAATATAATTCCATACTGCAACATTACAACCTCAAAACAACTCATTTTGCAGTGTCATAGACCTTAGTCCTTCAAAGCGCACCCATAAATCTCCAAGAAAACTCTTCTTGCGCACCTTTACACCTCAAGAATATTCCCCAACTCCTCTTGCACACCCCAGATATCTTTTGCACACTTGTACTTGCTCTTCTTGCTTGGATACTCTTTAATTGTGCACATCTGTCCTGTATTTATAGCGTTTTTGTGTTCACTTATGGGGTCGACTTGTAAAACTGGTTGGGCCGACCTGACAAAATCTTTCATATCTCCTCAATCCTATGGAGTTAGAGGGAGTGCCATATACTGTTGGAAAGGTCTTGGAATAAACTTTTCAACCATATATCCTATGCTCCCATTTGAGCTAGGTTTTCAGAGTAAAAAATCCTATCTAAATTGAACATCACAAATCTAAAAACAATATCCAACAATTTGCATCTTGCAATCTTTATCTTGGACATCTGTAGTCTCCCCCTATCTTTGACATCAATGACAACAATATTTCCAACAATCTCCCCCTTAGTCAATTTTGTAATACTCCCCCTATCTGTAATTTCTTCCTTTGTTTGCAACTTCTCCTCCTTTGACATCAATGGCAAAGGGCTTCTCCCCCTGAGCTTGTGCTTCCCTTTACTGACGAGATGAGAGGGATATCACTCCAATACAACATTTTTCTCCTTTGACTTCATCGAGAACGTATACATTGCTCGAGGTTCTATTTGCACTTGCCACTAATCGTCTTGAACTTGCTTTTCTTATCTCACATCCTTTAGAATGAAATGTGAGGTTGTAACCTTGATCACACATTTGACCGACACTTTGAAGATTGTGTTTTAATCCTTCAACATACAAGACATTTTGTGTTTTAGTCTTTCCATTATCAAGACTAACGGTACCTTTTCCAACTATCCTTACAGAAGCATTATCCCCAATGGTAACACTGCCTCCTTTTTCTTTCTTTAGGGTGAGAAATTTGTTATGATCCCCTTGTCATGTGTTTTGAACATCCACTATCAATGTATACCATTGGCTTCCTTTGTCTTGAGCATACATTGCAAGTCCACATTCTTCCTTCTTTGGTTATTCTTGATTTCCTTTCTACACTATTGCCGTCCTAATACACACTTGCAAACGCTGAAAAGTCTCAATCCACTTAGTGTGTCCTTGAAGGCACAATGCCCAAGTCCAAACCCACTTGTCACCTCGATTTGGACTTCTTCTGTCTAGGCTTACTCCTAGGGAAGCCAAGGGGGGTAGAGCCTAGTTACTATGTGAATTATTAAATGAGTTCTAGGAGTTAATTTTAGTTTGTTAAATGTAAGAGGAAGCTAGCCTATATGAGAGGCAACAATGCAATGCAAACCTTCAATGAAAATCAACCCTTTCCTTAAGTCAACTATGACTAGTGCCTAAGGTTGGTTAATGTGGTCAATTAAATTACAACAAAAGAGATAAGTACAAATGAAAGAATAACTTTACAAATTAAATGAGATACAAAAGAATTACAACAATTCTCAACAAATAAAGAATAGCTAGATGATTATACAAAGATTCAACTACTTACAAACTTACAAAAGAAAGGAAAGATGCACTTGTAGATCTCTATTACACCAATGAACTAACCACTTAATTGATTTTGCAGATGTAAAGAAAGATAGATCAAAGATGCATTTACCGCAAAGAAACAACTTACAACCCAAGATTGAAATGCCCCAAAGGAGAGGCGCGCAACTTCAAGGAGGGCAACTCAAGGACTAGTGAACAACTCTAAAGGAACCAAAACATGAAAAGAAAACAACCAATGGCACTAATGCGCAACTTCAAGGATGCATAAACTTTAAGATACACCAATCGACCATAAAGATACTCAACTGAAATGTAAATTGCAATAAAGTTGATGCTTGAAATAAAATTGCAGGAAAGTAAAACACAACTTAGAATAGATTATGAAATTAAAGCTTAGGTTGTGTGAATAAATTTTAAGGTTGAATTAAGTAACGTGAAGCTGGAAGCCTAGACTAGGTGACTTCCCCAATACTCCTACTGCTTTGGCCAAAATGATTGTTGGGTGCTCAATAAGCAAGGCAAACAAGGCCTTACCCTGGCTCCACAAGTCAACCCGGAAAACTTGGGTGCTCAACAAGAGGGACACCTAGTGCCGTGAGATCATCCCTGACCTAGCATCCCAAGTAGCCTCCACAAGCCTCCTTTTTGGTGGTGAAAGTTTTATCAGTAATGGGTGCTCTAATTACTAGATTAGTTGATCCTCCTAGAGCTACAAGTTGATTGATTCAACAATTAAGATTACTTGTGTTGAAAGCTTAAGGAGATGGAGCTTGAAAATAGATAAAATAACAAGTGCTTGTAGATCCAAATTAAAGAAATTGCATAAGAAATGAAATGCTTCCAAGAGCTTATACAAGAATGAAATAAAAGGAAATGCTTCTAACTATTGAGATATACACAATGAACTAGAAAGGAAAATAAATGGAACTAGAAGCATAAACCATAAACCATTAACCATTTAGCATATGAAACTAGCCTTACAATACTGCATGGGTGGTTAGGCCAATCCTCTTTGCGGGGTGTAGGCAAACAAAAAAAAAAGTAAATAACTTGAAAAACAACTACTCTACTTGCAACCTCAACAAAGGCACAAGATGGAGGACAAGCCTACCGGTTTTGTGCCCAAGTGGGTGAATAAAATAAATAATTTAACTTGCAAGAGAGACAAGTAAACCTAGCCACACAACCTTGCCTTAAGGACAAGTGGGGCAACAAAATAAAAGCTTAAAACAAGAAAAATACTTCTAAATCCTAATCTTATGATTTAGCAAGGGTGGCAAAGCCAAGCCTCTTTGCTAGTTGTAGGCAAAAGAAATAAAAAATTACAGAAATTTTAAAGAACTTGAGAAATGCAAGCCCAAGAGATTCTCTTTGGGCTTGCTTACAATGTAAGAAAGTAGAAGAAGATGAGGGTATTCAATACCCTTGCTTGGGAGGTTGTTTGTTGATGATTTGTGGCCCCAAATGGGCAGCACCTCCCCTTAACTGGTTCAGATTTGCAGAAAAACAGCAAGTAAAACTTGCTTGAAAAGCTGCAAAACAACCAATAAACTTTGGAAAATTTCTGTTAAAAGAAACCAGAAATTTTAGACAACAAAAACAACGTATAATTGATGATAAATGACCTATTCTATTGTAGAAATATACCCAAAAATGCTATAGAAATATGAATGAAAAGAACAGAAACTTAAGAGGGTTTCAAGTGGGTGAAGGGATAAATTTCCAGATCTGAAATTTATCCTTCCTCAACCCTTAGTGACCTGCAAACAATAGAGCTCAAACTACAAAACAAAGAAGGAGGTGAGTAGATCCCAAAATATTTAACAAAATACTTTGCTAAAGAAAGGAAACTACTACACTAAGATCTAGAACAATACTACTATAGATCTATCCAAGCAAAACACTTTGCTTGGATCTTCTACTCTAGATCTAGAAGCTAAAAACTCAAAGAGAGCAATAACACAAGTCACCTCCAATACAGATCCAAAGCCAAACACCAAGAAGACTTCCAATGCCAAAGATTTTTTCCAAAGATTCTTTTATTAGAAGCAAGTTTGAGCAAATACTTGCTACAAGCTTAAGAAATGAAAGAGTGCAAGATGGGAGAGAGAGAAGAGTGGGAGAGATTTGGGTATAGTAACAGTACACTGAGAATAGATGTGAAATGAGGGGGGGGGGTGAGCATTCTTTTATACTTGGAAGATGGATACTTGCTACAAACTTAAGAAATGAAAGAGTGCAAGATGGGAGAGAGAAGAGTGGGAGAGATTTGGGTATAGTAACAGTACACTGAGAATAGATGTGAAACAAGGGGGGGGTGAGCATTCTTTTATACTTGGGAGAGGGGAGAGACCCCTCTGGGATGAGTTACATGTGTCACACATCCAAGAGAAATAGACAAAGTCAAGAAAGAGTCACTTTTAGGGTTTTGGTAGTGAGTTAGGGTATGAGGGTTGAGTGAGGGAAGGGGGAAAACACCTTTTCCTATGGTCAAACATTAAATTAAACACCAAGGAGGGCGAATTTAGGGTTTAGGTGGTTTTTTTCACTTAAACTTTTTAATTCCCACATGTCAATTAGTAAGGGAACACCACTTTAAGTTGTTGGCTAAGCAAGGGGGGGGGGTTCTTTAAGTGGAAAATTACTTTTCCAACTTAGGAAAAAGGTTAGGAAACCTTTCCCACTCTCTCTCATGACTTTTTGCTCATTTTACAAAAACTGACATTTTTGACTTTGTCAATTTAAAGCAATTAAATTGCTAACTTGGACTGACTTGGACTCCTCATGGACAATGACCTAGCAAAACTTGTCCAATTGGGTTGAAACTTGGTCCAAGGGTGTAGGGGGTCTCATTCCATTTCTTTTGAGTACTAACATCCCTATCAAAATCCCCAAGGACCTAATTTTTACATCAAATTTAATTAAAATTACCATTAACTGGGTAATTTTAATAAATTAAAAAAAACTACTTAGACTCGACGAAATTTCGCAAGATTCTAGGAGATGTCTAGCATGGTCATTTACAATATTCCTAGACCCTAGTTACCCATTGGGCTCGATCATTAGAACGCCTTTCACCACTTTGGAGGATTATTGTGAGTGAAAAACTCAAGGGCAATTAAAATGGTTGGTTAGGCCAAATAAATTACCTAAGGAAAAAAAACACTCGATGAAAGGATTTCCCTAATGATAAAGTCCTAGGTAACTAACCTACAATATGATCCATGCAGACTCATTACATTATTATCCCACGTAGGGGAACGAAAATTCCAATTACAAAAAGAAGTGCTGGGGGCAAAAATTGCCTTGTAGAACCATAAAGTCTTCAACTTTGTTGCACCATCTGGTACATAGCTTCATGGAACATGGAGTTGACCCCTAGTCAAAATAGGTGGTCAACACACACCTTTGTGTATTCTTCTCTATGCTTGGTAAGAACATCTTCTTCCCTGTTTTGTTTAGGAGACTTTATTTTGTTGCTTCTACAATCATGGTCTATGTGCCCATAGTTATTGCATTTATAACATTCAGTATTGTAATCAAGTAGGGGGGCAAATGAATTGTAGTTTCTATCAACAAACCCATGAAAATTTCTGGTTTTGTTGCTCACATAATCATTCTTTAAGGTCTTTTAAGAACCTCTATTTCAATCTCTCACATGATCATGTCTTGCATAGGCTCTACGATCTAGTGCTTTATGAACAAAATTATTGCAAGAAAAACAATAGCCAAGAAAAAGATTTTGGTACCGGGTTGTGAAAGGCCTTCTTGGTGGAACAACTCTTCTTAACTCATTCTTGTTCTTGTGAGAAGAATCAGGTTTCTGCTGGTCATCATTTCCTTTCCTATTGTTGCTTTCATTGTTGATGGAGCCTTTGAGATATTAGCATAGCTTTTAGGATTTTCTTCATATTTCTTTTGTGGTGGCTTTGTGACCTTGGTGCTTGCATCACCCTTGGGGGTATTTTGTTTTTCGTCGTAGCCAAGACCCGTCTTGATGAATGGTGACCTTTGGTAACTGAGAATATTATCTACGATTTCAATACTTTTTCCAAACTTCAAGCTTCTATTAAACTGATCAGTTGTTTTCCCTAGTTCATTTATCAAGGAAACGATTTCAGCCTCTAACTTCTCGCACTTTTATTCATTTTCTTTCAGCTAGCTTCTCACCACTTTTTCTATTCTTTTTGCCTCTTCCAGTTGAGTCTTTAGGATGATAATCGTTTTTTCCGTTTCATCAAGATCATGATCCTTCTTTTCATATTTCTGCAATTGCTCTTTCTATTTTTTATTCTTTCCCTTGAGTCTATCTATTTCTTCTAAGGCACTAATGAGTTCTGCTTCAAGATTCACTTCCCCATCAATGTCTTCTTCTTCTAAATCTGATTTTTCTTTCTGATTAGCTTCATTTTCTGTATTAATGGACTTTGTATCCATGCCCTTGAAGAAGAATTCTTCTTTGTTAATAACAAAAACATATCCATCACTTTCTTCATACGAGTTACTGCCCTTTCTAGAGTAAAAACTCTTCTTCTTAGTATATTTTCCTCTTTTGTGCTTATAGGGTTTGCTTTTATTGTTACGTTCTTCTTCATCATCACTATCTTTTCTTTTAGCATATGGACATTTAGCAACAAAATGTCCTATTCTACCACAATTAAAAAATTTGAAAAGTAGCTTACCTTTGTATTTGCCAGATCCTCTTTTTAGCTCCCTCATGAATCGTGCTTCTTGTATATCTATTATCTGATTCATGGCTGGAACAATCATAGGATTTGTGTCCTTTTGTCTTCTCTGATGCTTTGAAAGCTACTTCCTTCGGTGTTGGATTTTATTTTTCTGTCCTCATCTCATATGCAGTGAGAATCCCATGCAATTCATCCATTGCTAATGAATCAAGATCCTTCATTTCTTCAATGGCCGAAATTTTGGCATCAAATCTTAAGGGGAGTGACCTTAACACCTTTTGTACAATCATCGGTTCTTCAACCTTTTCACCAAGTCCTTTGATGGTGTTGACAATTTCATCAACACGAAGAAGATAGGATGCAACATTCTCTTCATCTTCATTTTCAGGCTCTCAAACTGTTTTCTATGAGTTTGGAGCTTTGCCTTCTTAACCTTGTCATCGCCTTCATAGATATTTTGAAGCTTGTCCCAAATTTCTTTTGCCAATCCGCAATGCATCACCTTGATAAACTCGGATTCCGATAGACCACACAAGATGACATTCATGACTTTTGCATTATTTCCACTAAGCTTCTTCTCAACCACACTTGTTGGTGGAGTTGTTGGCGTTGTATAACCAGTCATAATTGATTCCCAAATATCAAACCCAAGGGCCATTAGATATGTTTGCATCCTTATGCTTGAGAAGGCATAGTTTGTTCCGTCAAACAACGGAGCCCTGTTTGTGGAGAATCCTTCTTGACTGGGCATGCATGCTCCCAAGATCTTCCTTCCAGTGGTTAGACTATTTCCAATGGAACCCTCTTTGATATCTATTGTTGAACTTATGCTTATATTGAGAGGGGGGAGGGTGAATCAGTATAAGATACCTTTTACTTTAAATGGGCATTCATCAATCATTCATTAACTTGGAAACAATAAATGCATGTAAATTGAAATCACAGTACACAGAGTTTAGTTTGGAAACCCTTGGGGGAGAAAATCACAAAAAATTATCTTTATAAATGTCTGTAGGCACCAACCTATTGTTACAAATCTTGTAGGCACCAACCTACTAGAGACACTAATCTCTTCAGCAAGATATTGTGTAGGCACCAACCTACTGGAGTGTTAAGTTTTTACTGTTGTTATTAGGTTATTTCCAATTTACATGAGCATTCAATACATTTCCAAAACAACAGCATAAAGAGGATCACTGAAAGAAACATAATCACAAGGTATGCAACATTTTATCCTGGGAAACCTTCATGGGGGAGAAAACCTACCAAAAACTTCTTCAATAATAGATTGCCAATACAATGCCAAGACTAAGACCAAAACACCAAGAATAAACCAAGAATGAGCATGCGCCTCTCTTCTCCTTCCTCCTGCAACTGCAATTGCCTTCAAGTTATGCGCACTAGATGAGTGAGTGTGAGAGTGACTAAGTGAGGCACCATCCTGACATATAAATACTAGTTGAGGAGGCACTAGGGTTATGTCTCTTCACTTAGTAGGGCCGACTTTTTCTAGAAGTGGTTAAAACCACTTTATAAACACTAGGGGTCGACTTTACAAATACCACCATACAAATATGGTTTGACCAATTCACAAAAGGGGATTTGATCTTATACAAGACTCGGCATGATCAATCTGCAAAAGGGGATTTGATCTATAAGATAATAACTCAAAATTAATTAGAATATTCTTCGAAGTTACAATATTTCAACACTCCCCCTTAACGAGAAGGGTATTCAACTGACATGACCCAATACAACATCATCGAGAGGAGAGGGCAACATCATCATCAGGATCTGGAACACTGACTGACACATCTATAATATCATCGAAAGTTTTTCTCATCATCAATATTGTCATCACTCATAGCATTGAGTTAGAGTAACCTCATCATCATCATCATCAACATGAAGCTGAAACATCAACATCAATAGCACGAAGCTAGAACAACAACATCATCAACAACACGAAGTTGATACAACAACATCAACAACAACATGAGGCTGAAACAACAACATCATCAACAACAGGAAGCTGATACAACAACATCATCAACATCACGAGGCTGAAACAATAACAACAACATGTGGCAACAGAATAAGGCAGGTGTATCAACAACAACATTTGTGGTACTCTGACAGACCGTCTTACTGGACCTTCGGGATATGCCCAGGAATCATAAGATTCCCTAGGATATAAAATCCTAACAAGCTACTATGTGGTACTCTGACAGACCGTCCTTACTGAACCTTTGGGATTTGCCTAGAAATCATGAGATTCCCTAGGATATAAAATCCTAACGGAGCTACCACTACTGACCATAGCTGGCATATACATGCACATGTACTCTGACAGATCGTCCTTACCGGACCTCCGGGATCTGTCCAAGGATGATCAATCCCCTAGGATATAAAACCCTAACAGAGCTACTCGATGTTGGTCAGGACACCATAGTATCATCAACATCACTCCCCCTTTTGAGGGAGGTCCTTTCGGACAACACCAAGCTTGTCTTGGAAGTACTCAAACTTCACACGAGACAGAGGCTTGGTCAACACCTCTGCAACCTACTCATCTGTGCCAACATATTGGAGCTTTACAACTCTCCTCTGCACCATATTACGAATGTAGTGATACCAGATCTCTATGTGCTTCGACTTATCATGGAACACCAGGTTCTCTGTCATCTTTATACAACTCTGGTTATCACATAGAATCATAGTGGCTTCCATCTTTAGATCAAACAAACCTGTCAACAACTTCCGAAGCCATATGGCTTCACAACTGGTGGAACATGCTGCAATGTATTCCGCTTCTGCCATACTGAGAGCAATACTAGATTGCTTCCTACTTTGCCATGAAGTGATGGCTGACCCCAAACTGAAACAACATCTTGAAGTGCTCTTTCTGTATGAAGCACTTCCAACCCAATCTGAATGAGTATAACCATACAGTCTGAAGTCATGATTTCCAGTATAACAGAGACCATAATCCAACGTACCCTTAAGGTATCTCATCACATGCTTTGTAGGTACAAGGTGAACACGTCTGGGTTCCACCAGATACTGAGTCAAGGTGTTCACAACAAAGCATATATCTGGCCTGGTATTCATCAGATAAATCAACGATCCAATAATCTGTCTGTATAGAGTAGCATCAACCAAATCTGATGAAGTATCAATCAGGAGCAGCAAATTCGTTTCCATGGGTGTGTTCATGGCTTTACATTCCAACATGTCAAATCTCTTCAGTATTTCAACTGCATACTTCCCTTGGTTAAGGAAGATCTTCTCTGGGCTCTGCCAAACTTCAAGACCTAAGAAATAATACATTGGGCCTGTTATCGCACAATTTGTACTTTGATAGAAGGAAAGGTTAAAGGAGAGCAAATTGGCGTAACTGGAGACTAATCCTATCACTATCACCTCAATAGGATGTCTCTTTCTATTTAGGGTGGTAGGCCCAGGGGAGATGTCCCCGGTGACCTGGGGGTTTGAGAAGGCAAGGTCAAAATGGCTAGATAAAGATCCTTTCTCACAAGTCACCACCGATTAGAAAGTCCTGGTTTTATAACCAATGAAATGATAATGTATCAAAGTGTACTTGCCCCGAACAAAGCAACAAGAAACTATATATATTTGCAAGTACACTTGTTGGTTAACACTCAATAAAACCATAGGCTTTCTCGACAAAAGCAATTTGTTGAATATGATGAAGTAAACAGAAAATTATAACAACAATCTTTATAGAGCAATACTTCACATTAAATGCCTTGAAATAGCTTCAAAATGACTAAGAATCATTAACCATTGAAATCATAATACTAACATTTGATAGAAGCAAACAAGACAAGGTATAGATCATCCTTTTCAATTGCTTTTATGAGCTTTTAATGTTGCAACTAATGGTTGTAACTTACTTTAGTAACAACAACAATATTGTTAGTAGGTTAGGCTATTCTAGGGTTAGGAATAGTTAGTAAGAAGCTCAAAGAATAGGTTTTGAAGATTGTTTTGATCAATTACTCAAAGGAGGACTTAAACTAGTGCTTTAGGGAAAATGGAGCCAATTAATATGGCAGCAAATGTTGAAGAAAATGATAGTAGGAGAGTCAAGGACAAGAGAGATTGATAGATTGGAGTGTTGGTAACCCAAGGCTCCAATTATCAAACCCTAGGGGAAACTAGCTACTAAGGTGTAGGTAACCTTAGGCCTTAATATAATTTCCTCCCTCCTTAACTCAAAGATGAAGCGAAAAATTGGCTAAGATGAAGCAATGGATACTTAAGGTGTTGCAATGGCAAGGCCTTAGCACATGCTTCAAGAAAAATGGCCTTTTGACAAGATCTAGTCGGTGAAGGCTTTTGAAGCTAGGACAATAACATGTGCTAGTCTTCCTAGGGTTTAGTCAAGCAATTTCATAATCTTTAATGTAAATGCAAGAGAAATAAACTATAACCATTCAATTAAGAGGAATTGCAGAAATATCACTTACATTCATCAAGAATAATCAAGAAAAACCCTAGTTGAACACTTCCACCCAGAAACTTGTCAAAATACTCCAAGATTTAGCCTTCCTCAACAAGTGCACCTAAAATTTCAGCCAAGAAACCCTAGGGAGGGCGCAAATTTCAGTCCTCACAAGTGTGAATGAAAGATGATGAAAAATACAAGGGTTTAAACCCTTATTTATACAATACTAATGACTAGAATTAGGTCAAAAAAGGCCGACATGGCCCGTTACACATAATATCCAGTTTTTTACATTAAATGTCATAATTAAACCCTAAAACAAGCTGTAAAGGTGACGTCATGCCATTTTAGGGTGACGTTAGGCCCTTTTTGGGCAATGTTGGCCTCCTGGAGCAAAACGTTAGGCCTCCTTGGGCCAAAGGACCCTGCCACACGTGCCACTTGGCACACAACTGCCTCCAAAACATCCAAAACGCTGGCTAACGTCATGGGTGACCTGGGTGATGTCATGGGCCTTCCAAGGCAATCCCCCTGGGTCCAGGCCTGCCAGGCTGCCCCTGGTGAAACAACATTCTCTCTCCCTGGTGCAATCCCTTGATCTGTCTCTACCCTTGGTTAGGGTCTCAGCATCCATTAGGTGGGATTTTAGCCCTATGGAGGTCTAGACTAATCATCTCCCCATATGTACCTGTCCATCGGGTGTGGCCCTGCAACATGAACAAATACGCCCTCCATAGGCTCAAAAGTCACAAGGATCATAGCAATGTCAATCACATCTAATCATCAAGTTATTTAAACATGTGCATGAAACCCCTTTTACCCGGACAAGTGCTCAAAGACGTTATGCTATTCTACAAGCCAAGTTTGGAGGGGATGCCAGGACGTCCTATTGGGCTAATTTCCATTGGATGTGGGATGTTCCCGGGTGAAGTCAAATCCAGGCCATATGAGTGGATGAGGTGGTAAGGGATATCTGGACAATGGGTGTAGTGATAGCAGGGAAATGTATGGCTTACCTGTGGGTGCCTCTGAAGAGGGTGAGCTGTACCTTGTCATGGATGCAAATGTTTCCAAGCCCATTCATACCTTTTATCTTTTATTCTTTATTGCTTTTTCTTTCGAGAGACAAATTGGGGAACACTGCCCTGGCGTGGTGATCAGTGGTGGCAATGTTATCCACAAGCATTTCACGAAAATGAGAAGGTTGGCTCGTGATGAGACACCCTTTCTCTTGGCTATGCCACCAAGAGCCACTACCCTGGCGTGGTGACCAACTGTTGGTAGGGTCATACCGCTACATGCCCATGGACCTAATAGGCTGGCTCGTGATGAGACCCCCTATCCTCCAACTAGGTCTTGATTGATTATTTTTTATGGGTCCCTCTGTTTCTTGCTGAGAAGCTTTTTATTGCTTTCTCGGGGATCCCTGGGCGAAGCATCTCAAGGTTTCATTCTTTTGGCTTTTATCTTTTGCCAGCTACTTTTACCCTCTGTGCCTTTAGCCCCTTCTTCCCACAAGATAAGGAACAACCCTTAGATATTGTTGATTTTTCAATAGACAAGGTTTAAGCATGAAGTTCATTCCATTTTAACATTTTACTTCAACCATAACTAATTATGTTGCAACAACCAAGATCACAAGAAGAAACACCAAGCACAAGTACACAAGAAGTATCCTGGGAAACCCTTCTCAACAAGGGAAGAAAACCCAGCCAAATCCTTTGCTATATTCTTTAAGAGAAAGACCTTCACCACCAAGAAAACCTAGCACACAAGAGGGTGCTTGCAACCCCTAGAAGACTAGCACCCAAGAGAAGGTGCGCACTTTTCCCAAGAAGATGTACTTGCTGAAATTTCCAAACTAACACAAAATATATGATTCCTCAATGGGGAATTTACCTTTACATATATTAGACTTGACCTGTCAACATAAGTGTCTATTAGCACAACAGGGCTGACCTCTCTATCTCACAATATAATTAATATTAACCAGATTAATTATCTTTTACATTAATTATCAATTACATTAAGGTGGGGTTGACTTGTACCCTTTACATTACAATTAGGGTTACAGGCAGGTCTGACTCTTGAACAATATAGCAAGGGATGTCATACACCCACTGGTGCTCAACCACTAGGGGCACATCCATAGGAATGTCCATAACTCTATTTCACTGCATTACATAGGAGAACCACTCTTACTAGTGCCCAACCACTAGGATCACGTTCTCCTGTGCTCGTCCACAAGCACGTCCACTCAACAGATCTTCTTTCCCACTGCATTACACATGAGAGTCATCTGGAGTTCATCATCTGAACTCTCTGCTCAGAGGAGGCTAATACATGATCTTCATCTCTGTCTCATGACGATGCACCCAACTCTATGGGAATTCACACGTTCACCTTGTGCTCAGCCATAGGCACGTCCAACTCAACAAATCTCCTTTCTCACTGCGTTACACAGTAGAATCATCTGGAGTTCTTCTCAACTCTCTGTAAGGAGGAGGCCATCACTACGTTCCAGTTCTGTCTCATATAGGAACCACACTCCCGTCTCATGGGCTCTCTCTCAGGTCAACTCAATCAATCTGTGTCGTGGAGAATGTCTCATGCAGCTGTAATTATCAATAGATACTTGGCCAACCCAATGCTCGGACTAATGTAATGGGATGGATGAGTGGGAAAAAGATGGAAAGTGGTAAGTATGGTGGGAACGGACGATGACCTTTCATGAATCCCCCCAGTGGCAACTCAAACCCTATGGGTACCAACTTACTAGGGCATCCTGTCATTCCCCGACGTGTGGTCAAGTGGAAAGGCATAAGGTCCAAGCACATGTTAGAAGCAAAAAGAATTAAATGCACATATCCAAAGGTTTTGAGGATTAGAGTGACACATACCATGATACTCAGACTCATTACCTCATGGAGCAAGACCCATTTTTCTTGCAAGACCAAACCAACGTGATGGATGCTGCTGTTGTTGACAAAGTGGAGGCTCTGAAGAAGAAAAGGATGGGCCCTCCAGGGCCATGTTCAAGTCGATTTGGCTCTCGGTACTCCATGTCTAGGACCCGTGGGCCTCGAGACATAATCTCCTTAGTTATCCCTAGGCTAGGGGATAACATCTGGCTCCAACTCGGGGACATGTGCTCACCGTAGAGCGCATGAGAACCTTAGCAGCTCTGGCTTAACCTGTGACCTGCTTGATCTCAACATAAGACTATTAGTAATCATTTGGGGTGGTGATACCACCCCCGACTCATATATATATAGTACAGAAAATAAAAGCAAGCATATATACAAACTATTCTAGTATGAAATGCAAATGGTATATACAATGAATGCAAATGCATGCAAATGCCTACCTACTTACCTCTACTTACCTGTTGGTTGAATGCTAGGTGTAGTCAAATAGCCAGTGAAACCATCCTAGCAATGTCTCCGCATACCTACCTCTGTGCTTCATCATAAAACAAAACAATGATAAGCTAAGCACACAAATAATATGAGTTAGAGAATGTGTTGTATCATCAAAAATTGTAAGGTCTAGCTCATGGAGGTGGGTGGGAGGGACAAAATGGCTCCAAGTCATTCTCTCAGGAAAGTGCTCAATCCATTTCAGGAAGGGATCGTGAAAAGTCAAAGGTTCAAAAGACTGACTCAAAGGATCTGAAAGCTGACTACCTTGGATGTCTTCACAATGTGAAGCCTGGGAAAGGACTGGCAAGGACCTAGAAGATGACTGACAAACTCTTAAAGGAAGGCTGGAAGACTGAGATGAAAAACTTCTTCTTGAGGTATTCAACCTACCCTTGAACTCTAGGGTTTGCCTTAGAGGAAACTCAATACAAAAGACATACTTCCCAACTACACTTTTAATGACACAACAAGATAAAGTAATCGAAGGTGGCTGGAGAATATTATCACAATGATCCTGCTTCAGGCAAACAACTTCCTCACTCTTATCAAGATCTAAGCACAACGATGGTTGATAAATTTATTCATAGAATAAATCCAAGTGCTCAGAGGAGTATTCATCAAAATCCTCAAGGTATGACCGAAAATCATTACGAGAATAAAGGACTAGGTCATCCTTGGTTGTTTGGAAAGTATCTGTAATCATGTCATGTCCTTGTTGCCAAATTTCAAATTTATCAGTAACTTCATGTGATAATGGTAAAGGCAACTTTTTGACATGACCCTCAATGTCGTAAATGGGATCCCTATCATATCTGTTAGTCTCTACTTTTGTCTTGGTTTAAGTAAGAAACCCTTGTCCTAAACCCTCCTTACCCATCCCTCATTTTCCGTTTTCAGCCGTTTTCGATTTTTAGATTTTTGATATTTCATGGTTTGCATTAAATTTTTGATGATTTATTTGAGTTTTGATTATGAAAAACATTGTTTAAACTAGAAGTGTCTCCTTTATGCCGTTGGAATTTTCAAATTTTACGTTGTCAAACGCGCTATGTGAATAAGCCTATTTCCGTAGCGCCAAATAATCATGCCATAACGTGCGCCTGCTATCCCGATTTAGTTATGATAACGAGATCATGAGCTAAGAGTTCGTGTGTTCCCACGAGAATT
Source organism: Picea mariana (assembly GCA_032191745.1). Taxonomy (NCBI): domain Eukaryota; kingdom Viridiplantae; phylum Streptophyta; class Pinopsida; order Pinales; family Pinaceae; genus Picea; species Picea mariana. Next base: position 485,893 of record JASDQU010102025.1, read on the forward strand.
TGGTAATCATCTCTAAATTCAACATGTTCAGAACATAATCGCTATACACGCACGCGGGGTTCATTTCAAAATCCCCTGTTATTTAATGATTATTATGTGATCGGTTTGAGTTGTTTTAAGTTCAACCCTGCAGGAAGAAATATAGGTATCCATTCAAAGCATCAGGCATATATTAGCAATTGCAGAAAGGGAATTTGGAACTCGAGGGCTTTAGTTGCAGATTTGAGTTTAAATGGCGCCAAAGCGGAGCGGACAAGTGGCCATAATCGAACCAGAAGGTGCCGAACTCCTTGAAGCCTACCCTCAAATGGCTCAAAGATTCAGACACGCCGGGTGGTTTGAGTTCCTCACTACATTTCAAGGATATGACGAACATGTTTCCATGGAATTTGCTTTGAATTTCGATGGTCATGAGGTCGAAATCGGCAAAATGTTGATGCTGGTGACAGAGCAGACTATAGCCAAGGCTTACAGGCTCGTGGTTGGAGGGGAAAGATGGTGGAAGAAGGAACACGTGGTCACTGAGTTTGTGAATCAATTCCTCCTTCGAGATAAGCAGAATCTGGATTGGAGAAGGGGAATTCCTCGCAACTGGGTCCGACCCGAATGGCACACTGCCCTGGTGGTGATTCACAGATACATCACCTGCGAAGGGAGGTTTTCTTTGATCTACATATACCATATCAGAATATTGATGCATCTAAATGGTGACTACCCTTTAAACCTTCCTTATTTCCTGCTTAAAAGTTTGATAAAAATGTCCAAGAAGGTACAATCAATTTCCACTAATGCCAAGGGCAGTTTGTTCCATCAAGTCCTGATTAAAATCCTAGTCATGTCTGCCTTGAATGAACTACAAAAGCCCTGGAATTGGCTCACAGAATCCTTGAAACCTATTGCTCAATCCAATAAGTTGAAAAAGGGCAGAGGGAGGAAAACTGTTAAACAGAGTCGAGATGTTGCTGATGAAAACCCTGTAAAAGACGAATCTTCTGATATCAAGGTAACTAAAAAGAGCAGGAGTAAAAGACCTAGATGGGAGCCCGAACATGAGGTGCTTCCTGAGGAAGATGTCAAAGAAGAGACAGAGTCAGATAATGATCTCATTGCTTAAACTGCAGTCAAGTCTGAAATGCCATCCACCAGCAAAAAGAACGTTGCAGTCAAAGGAAAAAGGAAAAAGGGTGCGTGTGTATCACAAAAACCTTGAAGAAATTCAACCAGGGATACTAATAAGTATAGGCTGAACTCAAAAGAAATGTTCAATCCTGCCATTAAAGAAGAAAACACCATAATCATAGATGATGATTCTGAGGAGGTTGAAACAAGCACCAGGAAAAAAGCAAAGAAGACTCCTTTTCCCAAGAAATCTGTCAGCAAAGGAAAGGGAAAACTTACACCACCTACAGGCCCTGTAATGAGAGCTTCAACTAGATTAGCTAAGGCTAAAGAGATGGCTAAAGGCATCAGTGAATTCCATGAAGAAACACAAGATTACATGGAAGATTCAGATTACTTACCAGATGTACCTGGAGCTATGGATCCATCAAGTTTTGAAGAAGAACATAGCTCAGAATTGATTTCAAAATATCAGGTTAAAGCCAAAGAACCCAGTGTTACTTTAAATATGAATGAAACTGCACCCTCTGAAGATTGTTCAGGATTCAGGGTCGAGATAAGAACTGATAAGGAAAAGATTAAAGAATTTCAGAAAACCATAAAACAATTAAAGAAGAAAAAGATGCAGATAGAACACTGGAATGCTCGCCAACAGGAAAGAATTCAAAGTCTTAAAAAGAAGAAGAAGGAGCAAAGGGCGTTGCTTAAGGAACTCAGGGAAATCAATTTCAGACTTTACTGGCACAATGTTGTGTTAACCACAAAGCTCAAGCAGAAAAATGCCAAAGCCTCTGCTGCGATTTTATCTTAAAGGTAACAT
>JASDQU010102025.1:487931-507710 GCA_032191745.1 Picea mariana
CATAAAGTAAAGTATGAGGGTAAAAGTCTTCCCCCTTTGTGCTTAGAGACTCATAAGCACATGGGGACCACTTTCCAAGGTATCCAAATCTCAACAACAGGGAAATAAATGAATCAGAGATAAAGGAAAGGCAATGGTCTGCAGTTCTTGGAGTTTAGTATCAAAACTCCATCACCAGAAGGAGCCAATGTTAGTCTCTACTTTTGTCCTGGTTTAAGTAAGAAACCCCTGTCCTAAACCCTCCTTACCCATCCCTCATTTTCCGTTTTCAGCTGTTTTCATTTTTTAGATTTTTGATATTTCATGGTTTGCATTAAAATTTTTGATGATTTATTTGAGTTTTGATTATGAAAAACATTGTTTAAACTAGAAGTGTCTCCTTTATGCTGTTGGAATTTTCAAATTTTAAGTTGTCAAACGCGCTACGGGAATAAGCCTATTTCCGTAGCGCCAAATAATCATGCCATAACGTGCGCCTGCTATCCCGATTTAGTTATGATAACAAGATCATGAGCTAAGAGTTCGTGTGTTCCCACGAGAATTTGGTAATCATTTTTAAATTCAACATGTTCGGAACATAATCGCTATACACGCACGCAGGGTTCATTTCAAAATCCCCTGTTATTTAATGATTATTATGTGATCGGTTCGAGTTGTTTTAAGTTCAACCTTGCAGGAAGAAACATAGGTATCCATTCAAAGCATTAGGCAGATATCAACAATTGCAGGAAGGGAATTTGGAACCTGAGGGCTTTAGTTGCAGATTTGAGTTTAAATGGCGCCAAAGCGGAGCAGACAAGTGGCCAGAATCGAACCAGAAGGTGCCGAACTCCTTGAAGCCTACCCTCAAATGGCTCAAAGATTCAGAGACGTCGGGTGGTTTGAGTTCCTCACTACATTTCAAGGATATGACGAACATGTTTCCATGGAATTTGCTTTGAATTTCGATGGTCATGAGGTCGAAATCGGCAAAATGTTGATGCTGGTGACAAAGCAGACTATAGCCAAGGCTTGTAGGCTCGTGGTTGGAGGGGAAAGATGGTGGAAGAAGGAACACGTGGTCACTGAGTTTGTGAATCAATTCCTCCTTCTAGATAAGCAGAATCCGGATTGGAGAAGGGGAATTCCTCGCAGCTGGGTCCGACCCGAATGGCACACTGCCCTGGTGGTGATTCACAGATACATCACCTGCGAAGGGAGGTTTTCTTTGATCTACATCTACCATATCAGAATATTGATGCATCTAAACGGTGACTACCCTTTAAACCTTCCTTATTTCCTGCTTAAAAGCTTGACAAAAATGTCCAAGAAGGTACAATCGATTTCCACTAATGCCAAAGGTAGTTTATTCCATCAAGTCCTGATTAAAACCCTAGTCATGTCTGCCTTGAATGAACTACAAAAGCCATGGAATTGGCTCACAAAATCCTTAAAACCTATTGCTCAATCCAATAAGTCGAAAAAGGGCAGAGGGAGGAAAACTGTTAAACAGAGTCGAGATGTTGCTGATGAAAACCTTGTAAAAGACAAATCTTCTGATATCAAGGTAACTAAAAAGAGCAGGAGTAAAAGACCTAGATGGGAGCCCGAACATGAGGTGCATCCTGAGGAAGATGTCAAAGAAGAGACAGAGTCAGATAATGATCTCATTGCTTAAACTGCAGTCAAGTCTGAAATGCCATCCACCCGCAAAAAGAACGTTGCAGTCAAAGGAAAAAGGAAAAAGTGTGCGTGTGTATCACAAAAACCTTGGAGAAATTCAACCAGGGATACTAATATGTATAGGCTGAACTCAAAAGAAATGTTCAATCCTGCCATTAAAGAAGAAAACACCATAATCATAGATGATGATTTTGAGGAGGTTGAAACAAGCACCAAGAAAAAAGCAAAGAAGACTCCTTTTCCCAAGAAATCTGTTAGCAAAGGAAATGGAAAACTTACACCACCTACAGGCCCTGTAACGAGAGCTTCAACTAGATTAGCTAAGGCTAAAGAGATGGCTAAAGGCATCAGTGAATTCCATGAAGAAACACAGGATTACATGGAAGATTCAGATTACTTACCAGATGTACCTGGAGCTATGGATTCATCAAGTTCTGAAGAAGAACATAGCTCAGAATTGATTTCAAAATATCAGGTTAAAGCCAAAGAACCCAATGTTACTTTAAATCCGAATGAAACTGCACCCTCTGAAGATTGTTCAGGATTCAGGGTCGAGATAAGAACTGATAAGGAAAATATTAAAGAATTTCAGAAACCCATAAAACAGTTAAAGAAGGAAAAGATGCAGATAGAACACTAGAATGCTTGCCAGCAGGAAAGAATTCAAAGTCTTAAAAAGAAGAAGAAGGAGCAAAGGGCGTTGCTTAAGGAACTCATGGAAATCAATTTTAGACTTTACTGGCACAATGTTGTGTTAACCACAAAGCTCAAGTAGAAAAATGCCAAAGCCTCTGCTGCGATTTTATCTTAAAGGTAACATGAAGATTGGTTACAATTTTGTTTAAAGGTGCTCCAAGAGATATGGCAAATAATACTCGTTTTGATCAAGGAAATGCTAAGATTTCGATTTGCTATACAGAGTCAAACGGAATCTCTATTTTGTAGAGTATTGCTGGCAATGTTTGTTATATCAAGCTGTTGAGCTGTGGACTATTTTGGAAATAGTAGCTCATTTTTGAGTGACATAATTTAGGATCTGGATACTCTTTGATTCTAGTCATTTAAAGCTGTCCTAGATAATAGGATCTGGTAGTTTCATAGTTGTTTTAAATAGACAGAAGACAGACCTTATGGGGGTCGAAAATTTGGAGATCTATAGAGACTTTTTGTGGAGATTATTGTAAAGGCATGTATGTTCAATTGACACTTAATAGCAAAGGCATATGGATGGTTAGACCTTCTCTTTTCGACTTTGTTATTTCATTTTTCATGCTTGAATTTATTATTCAAATTGCAATGCTTTTGGTTCTTGAATGTTAATTTATACAGTGAAGATTTTGCTGTAGAGATAATTTTCAAGTAATGATTTCAAGCTGATACCCCTGTTTCTTTATAATATATTGAAACTAAGCTTTGTGAAATTGACAAATTGAAGATTTCACTTTCGTTTTCTTAAATTGGTTTACTCCATCTATGTATCTACCTATTATTCAGCCAATGGGATATGCAATGTTTTAATCTTGATTTTCATGCCATGCTGTAAGCTTGACCTAGTTTTCAACCATTATACCAAAACCAAATCATAAAACCCTAAAAAATACTTTGCAATAAAATCAATGATGCCCTAGCTTGCCCTTACCAATCGAGTGCAACTTTAGGGACTAACAATATCCAATCACATCCCATTTACGCTTCCCGACATGTATGAATTCATCAATATTATTAACAAAGTCATCATCTTCATCATAACATGAAGGGGTTAGAACATCCAATACTTCTTCACTTTCCACATCATAGAGAATCATTAAAAATTTGGAAAGGGAAGTAACTCACCTTTCTTACTTCTTCCTGTGCAGGAGCTTCAAGTATTTGGATATCTTCATCAAATTGAAGACTTGCCTCTACATCTTCTAGCTTGTCTAGGGGTTCCATTTCTTCTTCACTGTCTGAATCATAGAATAAGGTATCATCAAAAAAATGGAAAGGAAAATGACTCACCTCATTCTCTTCATCTTGTGCAGGAGATATAGGATCTTGGAGAGCTTCGTCGGATGGAGGAGCGATTACCTGTGCTTCATCCTCATAATTCACTTCTCTAGTTTCACTGCATTCTATCGAATCATGGGAGAAATCCTGCTCCTCTTCAAGGGGTTGACAATTTCCTTCATATATCTCTTCTTTCATATCAGAAGGTTCTTGGTATTGAGCATGATATACATCCCTGAGATCTTCTACAATTTCAGTGGTGAATCCTTTGTCCTCTAAGGCTATTGTGAGATTTTGAAGGGCATCTTCATACGTTTGGCAATGTGGTTTGACAAAGTCAATAAACCTACTTATGAGGTGTACGAAAGATGACATACCCCTATCTTCGCAACAACCTTTAAACCAATCTTGCAAAAAGGATGGTAGAGAGAGTATGAATAATTTTACCAGAACATCCTCCCCTCCCAATTCTATCTCGCTTATATACTTCAAAAATTCTACAATGTGAGGAATTGGGAGGCCCCCTTCAAATCTTGGAGGGTTGCTTGACCATTTTGTATCAAAACAAGTCGGTTATCCTTGAAGACTTTCGAAATCAATAGTTGGATACACTTGTTCCCAGAACGCCATGATCCCATAACTTGGAAATATCACAGAATTGAGAGTAAGGTGGCACCTAGGAAAAGGTTAGTGGAGTCACTAGATAATTTTCTTGAAACTATCAAAGGAATGAGGGAATCACCCTCAGTGGAGTTGCCAGGTAAGCTTGTAAGAAAAGTTCTCTGGATAAAGGCTTACTGAAAAAGTGTCGTTTGAGGAATATTGACTCAGTGTTCCCCTACAACGACGCCAAAATGTTATTGCACAATTTGTACTTTGATAGAAGGAAAGGTTAAAGGAGAGCAAATTGGCTTAACTGGAGACTAATCCTATCACCGTCACCTCAATAGGATATCTCTTTCTATTTAGGGTGGTAGGCCCAGGGGAGACGTCCCCGGTGACCTGGGGGTTTGAGAAGGCAAGGTCAAAATGGTTAGATAAAGATCCCCTCTCACAAGTCACCACCGATCAGAAAGTCCTGGTTTTATAACCAATGAAATGATAATGTATCAAAGTGTACCTGCTCGGAACAAAGCAACATGAAACTATATATATTTGCAAGTACACTTGTTGGTTAGCACTCAATAAAACCATAGGCTTTCTCGACAAAAGCAATTTGCTGAATATGATGAAGTAAACAGAAAATTATAACAACAATCTTTATAGAGCAATACTACACATTAAATGCCTCGAATCATTAACCATTGAAATCTTAATACAAGCATTTGATAGAAGCAAACAAGACAAGGTATGAATCATCCTTTTCAATTGCTTTTATGAGCTTTTAACGCTGAATCTAATGGCTGTAGCTTACTTTAGTAACAACAACAATATTGTTAGTAGGTTAGGCTATTCTAGGGTTAGGAATAGTTAGTAAGAAGCTCAAAGAATAGGTTTTGAAGGTTGTTTTGATCAATTACTCAAAGGAGGACTTAGACTAGTGCTTTAGGGCAAATAGAGTCAATGAATATGGTAGAAAAAGTTGAATAAAATGATAGTAGGACAGTCAAGGACAAGAGAAATGGATAGATTGGAGTGTTCGTAACCCAAGGCTCCAATTATCAAACACTAGGGGAAACTAGCTACTAAGGTGTAGGTAACCCTAGGCCTTAGTAGAATTTCCTCCCTCCTTAACTCAAAGATGAAGCAAAAAATCGGCTAAGATGAAGCAATGGATACTTAAGGTGTTGCAATGGCAAGGCCTTAGCACATGCTTCAAGAAAAATGGCCTTTTGACAAGATCTAGTAGGTGAATGCTTTTGAAGCTAGGACAATAACATGTGCTAGTCTTCCTAGGGTTTTGTCAAGCAATTTCATAATCTTTAATGTAAATGCAAGAGAAATAAACTATAACCTTTCAATTAAAAAGAATTGCAGAAATATCACTTACATTCATCAAGAATAATCAAGAAAAACCCTAGTTGAACACTTCCACCAAGAAACTTGTCAAAATACTCCAAGATTTAGCCTTCCTCAACAAGTGTGCCTAAAATTTCAGCCAAGAAACCCTATTAAGGGTGCAAATTTCAGTCCTCACAAGTGTGAGTGAAAGATGATGAAAAATACAAGGGTTTAAACCCTTATTTATACAATACTAATGACCAAAATTAGGTCAAAAAAGGTCGACATGGCCTGTTACACATAATATCCAGTTTTTACATTAAAATTCATAATTAAACGCTAAAATAAGCTGTAAAGGTGACGTCATTCCCTTTTAGGGTGACGTTAGGCCCTTTTTGGGCAACGTTGGCCTCCTGGAGCAATGGGCCTCAAGATACTGCCACACGTGCCACTTGGCACACAAATGCCTCCAAAACATCCAAAACACTGGGTGACGTCATGGTTGACCTTGGTGACGTCATGGGCCTTCCAAGGCCTACATCATGGTGTAAAGGACACAACCCCCCTGGGTCCAGGCTTGCCAGGCTGCCCTTGGTGAAATGTCATCCTCTCTCTCTGGTGTAATCCTTTGATCTGTCTCTGCCCCTGGCTAGGTTCTCAGCATCCATTTTGGATTTTAGCCCTATGGAGGTCCGAACTAATCATCTCCCCATATGTACCTGTCCATCGGGTGTGGCCCTGCAACATCAACAAATACACCCTCCATAGGCTCATAAGTCACATGGATCATAGCAATGTCAATCACATCTAATCATAAAGTTATTTAAACATGTGCATGAAACCCCTTTTACCTGGACAAGTGCTCAAAGACGTTATGCTATTCTACAAGCCAAGTTTGTAGGGGATGCCAGGACATCCTATTGGGCTAATGCCCATTGGATGTGGGATGTTCCCGGGTGAAGTCAAATTTAGGCCATGTGAGTGGATGGGGTGGTAAGGGATGTCTGGGCAATGGGTGTAGTGATAGCAAGGAAATGTATGGCTTACCTGTGGGTGCCTCTGAAGAGGGTGAGCTACACCTTGTCATGGATGCAAATGTTTCCAAGCCCATTCATGCCTTTTATCTTTTATTCTTTATTGCTTTTTCTTTCAAGAGACAAATTGGGGGACATTGCCCTGGCGTGGTGACTTGTGGAGGCAATGTTACCCACAAGCATTTCACGGAAATGAGAAGGCTGGCTCGTGATGAGACCCCCTTTCTCTTGGCTATGCCACCAAGAGCCACTACTTTGGCGTGGTGACCAGTGGTTGGTAGTATCATACCGCTACATGCCCATGGACCTAATAGGCTGGCTCGCGATGAGACCCCTTATCCTCCAACTAGGTCTTGATTGATTATTTTTTATGGGTCCCTCTGTTTCTTGTTGAGAAGCTTTTTATTGCTTTCTCGAGGATCCCTGGGCGAAGCATCTCAAGGTTTCATTCTTTTGGCTTTTATCTTTTGCCAGCTACTTTCACCCTTTGGGCCTTTAGCCCCTTCTTCCCACAAGGTAAGGAACAACCCTTAGATATTTGGCCAACCCAATGCTCGGACCAATGTAATGGGATGGATGAGCAGGAAAAAGATGGAAAGTGGTAAGTATGGTGGGAATGGACGATGACCTTTTATGTATCCCCCCAGTGGCAACTCAAACCCTATGGGTACCAGCTTACTAGGGCATCCTGTCATTCCCCCCAGGTGTGGTTAAGTGGAAAGGCATAAGGTCCAAGCACACGTTAGAAGCAAAAAGAATTAAATGCACATATCCAAAGGTTTTGAGGATCAGAGTGACACATACCATGATACCTGGACTCATTACCTCATGTAGCAAGACCCATTTCTGTTGCAAGACTAGGATGATGTGATGGATGCTGCTGCTGCTAACAAAGTGGAGGCGCTGGAGAAGAAGAGGATGGGCCCTCTAGGGCCATCTTCAAGTCTCTAGGGCCATGTTCAAGTCAATTTGGCTCTCAGTACTCCATGTTTAGGACCTGTGGGCCTCGAGACATAATCTCCTTAGCTACCCCTAGGCTAGGGGATAACAGGGTCTAGGTCTTTCATCTCAAACTTTGCAGCGAGCTTCTTCTTGCAATCTGTTATGAACTTTTCTTCTCTTGTTAAGAGTAAGTCATCCACATATAGTAGCAATATAACTGGCTCATCATTCATAACCTTGAAGTAAAGGCTAGGATTAGCTTTACTTTTGGTAAAGCTCAAGCTTAGGCTTCTTGCTTTGTCTCATGGTTCCTTTTGGGGCACCATACTTCTCTGCATCTTGACTAAGTTCTCTTGCCCAAGCTGGCTTTCTCTTGTGAGAGATCGTCATACGAGGAGGTTCTTGAGATTCTATCATATCATGATCTTCTGGAATCTCATCATCAGGGGTCACTGTAACTTCCTTCACGGGTTCTGCAACTTTGGGAGCTATAGGTTCTTCTTCATATACTTCTTCAAGATGGCATTTCCTTGACCTTTTGAGTGCTGCATCTTCATCAAAGGTTACATCTCTGTTGATCTCAATATGATGGTAACCTGGTATGTAGATTCTGAAGGCCTTAGAGACCTCACAGTATCCAACAAATATTCCGTTCTTTACTAAAGGATCCAACTTAGTTCTCTTTTCTTTTGGAATGTGTACAAACACTGGACAACCAAATTTTTTGAGATGGCTTACTTTTGGCTTCCTTTTGGTGAACATTTCTTTGGGAGTTTTGAATCCAAGTGCACTATGGGATAATCTGTTTTGAACATATACTGTTGTTCTCGCTGCTTCAGCCCATAAGGCATTGGAAGATCTTGATCGTGAATCATAGTCTTTATTGCTTCCATAATCGTTCTATTCTTTCTTTCTACTACACCATTTTGTTGAGGATTAAAGGTAGTGGCGAGCTCCCTCTGAATCCCGACATCTCTGCAAGAACTTCCAAATTCATTTGAAGTGTACTCTCCTCCATTGTCTGACCTGAGTATCTTGATTTTCCTTTCAGAGAGGTTTTCTACCAAGGCTTTGAATTCTTTGAACTTTCCAAGTACTTCATCTTTTGACTTCAAGAAATAAACACAAGTCTTACGAGAGTAATCTTCAATAAAAGATACATAGTATGCATACCCGCTTAGAGAGGTTGATGGCATTGGACCGCACACATCTGAGTGGATAAGCTCCAAGATTCCTTCTGCTTTATTGTCACTCTTTGGAAAATGATTCTTTATGTTCTTTCCTTGTGCACATCCTTTGCATACACCTTCATGATCAACCTTTAATTCTGGTAAACCTGTAACTACCTTGCTTACATATGGTAAGGCTTTGTAGTTGATGTGAGCTAGTCTTCTATGCCAAAGTTCACAAGGAATTTTAGTAGAGTGAGTCAAGGCTACATCTGAGTGACCTTTTAACTTGTAGAAACCACCTTCTTTTGTTCCAATTACAACTGCATCTTCTATAGTTTTTCCTTTAGGCCACATAAGAACTTCACCATCAATGAATGCAACCCTGAAACCTTTCTTATCTAGGGCTGAAATATAAAGTAAGTTCTTTGTCAAACCTGGTACATAGAGTACATCCTTCATTCTCATCGGAGTTCCTGAATCAAGTTTGTAGGTGGATTTTCCCATTCCTTTGATAGGGTACTGATAATCATCTCCAAGTGAAACTTTCTAGGGGAAGTCCTTTTTTGTAAGGCTAGAGAGAATATCTTTTTGACCTGTCATGTGCTTAGAGGCACCGCTATCTATGAGCCAAGTATCCTCTCCAGGTGTCACATATCCTGAGAGGGTGAAAAACAAAACATAATCTTCAATCTCTTCTTTAGTTAACTTCTTGGGTGGCTCATCATCTTCAACTGCATGGGCATGATGTCTTTTGTTATTTCTCCTCTTGTATTCTTCCCTTTTGGCAGGACAGTTCTTAGGAATGTGTCCCATCTTATCACAATGATAACATTGATAGGAGGAGAAATCTTTTCCCTTTCTTTGACCCTTATGATATTTCTGGAATCTCTTTGGAGAGTGAGATTCTTTATGAAAGTGGGTCTCCTTTTGAAAATGAAACTTCTTCTTTCTACTTTTAGCATGAGCAACTAGGGCTTGATCTTCATTTCTTAATAGGACGACTTCTCGGTTGGCCACTCTTGCTTCTTCTTTAACACATTCTTCCCATAAATTGTCAAATTGGAGTTTCTCTTTTCTTGCACAAATAGTTTGGATGAAGGCATCCCAAGGACTTATGAGACCATTAAGAGTTGTAATTATGAGTTCATCTTTATCTAAGTTGTCTCCAATTGCCTCTAACTGTTCCTTGAATTGAGAAACCCTAGAGAAATAATCTTGAACTGTTTCTCCTTTTTGCATCTTTATATTCTTGAGTTCGGTTCTCAAGTTCATCTTTCGGTTGATGTTCTTTCCTTCATAAATTCTGGTTAGGGCATCAAACATATCTTTTGGAGTATTCTTAGAAGACACTTGAGGGATCAAGTGGTCTTTAATGGAATCTGCAATTATTCTTTTAGCCTTAATCATATCCTTCTTGTACTTTTCTTTGGCTGCATTTTCTTCGGGTTCCGATACATTTTTTTTTATGAATTTTGTAAGGTGCTTCTCTTCAAGAATGAGTCCAATTCTGTACTTCCAGGCACGAAAATTTTCCACACCTTCTGGCTTATCAACAAGCTTGGTGCTTGCAGACATCTTGACCTGGAGCTAAGAAAATGACTAGAAAATGAAAGCGATAAAAAAATGAAATTGAGCTTACTAGGAGATGCGCTAGGCTAAGGCGAGTTTGCTGGAGCTGACTATTTCAGAAAATTCCAAGTTTTACCCCTTGAAACTTGACCTGTGCAATTATGGACTGGTACTTCTGGTATTGGTTCTGGTTTTCTGGTACCAGTCAAAAATAGGGTTTGACTTTCTGGAGAATCTGGCCACTGAAAAAGTTCGCTCAAGCTGCAAAAAGATGCACTAGGGTAGGATGCACTTCCCAAAATAGTTTTTGGACAAAAATTCCTCTTCAGTAAAAAGCCCTAATTTTCTTGTATGACAATAGTGACGTTTTTTAGATACCCAGTGAAAGATGCTCTATTCAGTCAAGCTCTGATACCATGTTAAGTTTTTACTGTTGTTATTAGGTTATTTCCAATTTACATGACCATTCAATACATTTCCAAAACAACAGAATAAAGAGGATCACTGAAAGAAACACAATCACAAGGTATGCAACATTTTATCTTGGGAAACCCTCATCGGGGAGAAAACCCGACAAAAACTTCCTCAATAATAGATTGCCAATACAATGCCAAGACTAAGACCAAAACACCAAGAATAAACCAAGACTGAGCATGCGCCTCTCTTCTCCTTCCTCTTGCAACTGCAACTGTCTTCAAGATATGCGCACTAGATGAGTGAGTGTGAGAGCAAGTGAGGTACCATCCTCACATATAAATACTAGTTGAGGAGGCGCTAGGGTTATGTCTCTTCACTTAGTAGGGCCGACTTTTTCTAGAAGTGGTTAGAACCACTTTATAAAAACTAGGGGTCGACTTTACAAATACCACCATACAAATATGGTTTGACCAATCCACAAAAGGGGATTTGATCTTATACAAGACCCGACATGATCAATCCGCAAAAGGGGATTTGATCCATAAGATAATAACTCAAAATTAATTAGAATATTCTTCGAAGTTACAATATTTCAACATGGAGACACCAATCTCCTTAGTTGAGCACCAACTCAGCTATTGTATAGGCACCAACCTACTGGAGACACCAATCTCCTTAGCTACGCACTAACTCAATAAGACTTGTATAGGTACCAATCTAAGATCTTCATACACAAAGGACTTTTGACTTCCCCTGCATGCTTCATACCTCATGCATTTCACAACATCATCATACCCTTAACTTTCATGCTCCAACACCTCTCCTTGCTTCATACCCCAGACATAGCTTCAAACCCTAATCAAATTTAGCCTTCATGTGCCAATGAACCTCATAGCATCATTCCTAGAATATAATTCCAAACTGTAGCATTACAATCTCAAAACAACGCACTTTGCAGCATCATACACCCTAGTCCTTCATAGTGTACCCTTAAAACTCCAAGAAAACTCTTCTTGTGCACCTTTAGACCTCAAGAATATTCCCCAGCTCCTCTTGTGCACCTCAGATCTCTTCTGCTCACTTGTACTTTCTCTTCTTGCTTGGATACTCTTCAAATGCGCACATCTATCCTATATTTATAGTGTTTCTGTGTTCACTTATGGGGCCGACTTGTAAAACTAGCTGGGCCGACCTATACTTTCTGGCTGGGTTGACTTGACAAAATCTTTCATATCTCCTCATTCCTATGGAGTTAGAGGGAGTGCCATATACCGCTGGAAAGATCTCAGAATAAACTTTTCAACCATATATCCTATGCTCCCATTTGAGCTAGGTCTTCAGAGAAAAAAGGCCTTCAAAGATAGGGTATTCAAACTGAGCATCAAAAATCCAAAAACAATATTTCCAACAATCTCCATCTTGCAATCTTTATCTTTGACATCTGTAGTCTCCCATTGTCTTTGACATCAATGACAACAATATTTCCAACACTAAGACCTTTTGGAGGATCCTTTTCTCTAAGAAAACCTCTTTCCCATTAGACCTGGACCCCAACACTCTGTTTTCCAATATTGTCTCCCTATATGATATCCCAGCACAGGGCTCTACCAGCATCATCTCTCCCCATCCTCTTGCCACCTCTTCTTCAAGAGTGATATCAAGAGGGCAGGTAGGGTCATGGGCATGAGCAAGGTAGTAGATAAGGAAGGCTTTCAGGCCAAATTCCTCAAGCATGGTATTCACCCTCTTGATTCTTACCTTGTTGATCTATTTAATCATGTTGTTTGTTTAGGTTTCCCTCAACCTTAGTCTTAGGGCATTATCCACTTGATCCACAAGTCGAAGGTCAGTTCAAATCTAAATAATTATTGAACCGTCATGATTGGGCACACCTTCTCCAGGCTCTATGCCACGATTCTTAACCTTCTACTCTCCAAGGAGCTTGAGATGTGGTCCCTCAAGGCCCATGGACAACCAAGTTTCCACTTGGAGTACTAGACCACCAATCATATTTTACACTCAAGGCCATTGTTGAAGAGGCTCAACATTGCTCTTCAAAAGTCATTTGTTGTTTCGTGGACTTTGGAAAGCATTCAAGACAATACCACACGAGGCCCTTTTTTTCAGTGACTTTGAGATATAAGCATCTCAAAGATCCTCATAACAGACATTATGAGACTATAGGAGTCGGTTATTGGTTATTTTTTCACAAGTCACAACCTCTCAGACTTCATCTAGAGCACCATCTAGGTGAAGCAGGGATGCCCCCTTCTCACCGAACCTCTTTGGGATTTTCATTGATGAGTTAGACTCCTTTCTCCAGGAGCAGATTCAGGATGAGGATGGTTTCCTCCTTCACCACATGTCGATATCCTTGTTTCTTTTGTAAATGATATGATTCTTTTGGCATACTCTCCCGAGGGGTTACATAGACAACTTGATGCCCTTTTTATCTTTTGTTACCTTCAACAGTTGACAATCTGTTGAAATAATGTAACTGCAAAGTGTATTCTAATTATTATTGATGTATTATTCATTAGATTTTGATGTTGCATGTTGTAGCTATGACTATCATTCTAACCTTTGGTCAAAATCTGAGTCAAGGTATTAGATGGATTAAAAGTTGAGATCATAGAGTTTATCCTCTAACCCAACCTTCTGTCAAGATAGCATATTGTCTTAGTACAGAAGACAGGTTGAAGAAAGCACTCGTCATCTTGAGTGAAGGAGACTTGGAAGAAAAGCAAGCACACTCATTCTCGAGGACAAGGCTCCAGGTTTGATTAATCAAGTTGATAAGATTCAAAGGTACACATGACAAATTGATGACTACCCTTTTACAAGTAACCACTATAGTTGAGATAGCAGTCTTTGTAAAGTATTATACTTGGTAGCATGTGAGCATATAGAGGTAAATACTTAGTGTAATCATTTGCTTGATACAACTAACACCTCCTCTAGGAGAAACCTCGTGTGTTAGTTCCAGGTTGCCACAGAGGAATGTTCGATCACAACACTATAAGAGTGTTGACCTCATTTCATAGTGTATCTCCTACTTTTGATCATTGCTTCAGACAAGCCACGAATGATAGCTCTAAAGGAGCTACTGTGATGATTATTCGTGCTATTGCTTTATCTATTATTATCAAAAGGATATTATTCTTGCTTGTTGTTTTGTTGACCTTGTTTCAGGTCATAGGTGATAACCCTGGGAAAGCAATAGTGAAGGTTGCAGAAGGCAACATATTATATGAGACATGAAGCAGACTATGTACATGACCATATACACTCTTGCACCAAAGAAGATAAAGCAGAAGCTATCTCTTGAGATTCAGAGTATCTCATATGAAGATTGATTGAAAGGAGCAGAAGGCTCCAAAGATGACCGAACATTAGAATGGGAAGCAGACCTTGTAATGTCCCTTTCCAAATAGGAGCTCTAGAAGAGGAAGTTTAATGGTCTAAACCGCCCCGTTAGACTATAGCCAGGGCCAAAGAGGGGTAAACAAGGGTTACTAGAGGTCACTCTAGTCACAAGTGTTATATTCAAAAAGTGACATTGAGCTAAAAAGGGTTAAAAGCGCTTTTAAGTCATTATGAGCTAAAAATAGAAGTCAACAGTGAATTAGGGTTTCAGCAGTGATTTAGGGTTCTGAAAGTCAACAACAATTTAGGGTTTTAGCATGATTTAGGGTTTTGGAAATCAACAACGAATTAGGATTTCAACATGATTTAGGGTTTTGGAAAGCTATAAAGGAAGGGTCAACGACCTAATTCATCATTCTGCAGATTATGACTTGTCATTAAGGAGAAGAGGTGCATCTCAGGAGAGATAGTTCAGTGTATTCCAGGAGGAAGACACCAGTTCGCTGATTTCGGTGTTGAAAGACACACCCTAGTCACCGCGAAGATCATCCAGGTCTTCCATCATTCTTCATTGATCCCGCAGTGCTCCCATATTTCGGGTATTATCTTTTAGTTGCTTATTTGTATTTCGACTAAGATCCTTTTGTCTTTTGATCTAGCCGAGTGTTGTTATTTTATTCAGTCGCAGTTGCTTATTTATATTCCGGCTAAGATCCTTTGTATGTTGATCTAGTCGTGTATTGTCAGTTATTCAGCCGCATTCGGCCATTTTGTAATCCACAGAGATATCATAATACAAACTTTGCAGTCCTTTGTCACGTTTATTATTTGTATGATCATTTATATGCTGTAAACCTTTGATCCTACACACACATTAGCAACGTTTCCTAGACTAGCCAAGTCAGGAACATTACAGTGGTATCAGAGCTTTAGTCCTGCCAGCCTGTGACTAAAGACAATGAGTGCAGCAGAAGACCTAGAGGGCCATGAATACGTAGGTGATGAATATGTCACTTACAACAGGCATCAGGAAAGAAGGCATAGGCCTGATTTTCCCCCTTTTCCTCCTAGCTCAGAGGAAGAGGAAGAGGCACACAGAGAAGCAGAGAGAAGGGCAGAGCGTGAGGCTGAGCACGAGGCAAAGAGGATACTAGGAGACAGATATGAGCGACTAGAGGGCAATGGCAAGGCCCCTGTAGATCCAGAGGCAACTTTCATGCAGGTTATCAACGGTATGTTAGCTAGTCAACGGACCATGTCTCAGTCCTTGGCACAGGTGGTTGATAGATTGGCTAGAGTGGTCACCCCAGATACACAAGTCCCGCATGCAGCACAGGGGAACTCGAGAGCAGGCAGTAGACCCCAGTCACCCTCTTGCACATACACCCTTGCGAGTAGGATTCCCAGACCTTTGTTTCCCAGTTTCCAGAGGGCACCCCTGGTAGCAGCACTGCCACCAATAGCACAAAGGCCACCCACTCATGTCGACGACATTGCAGAGTATAGCAGGGAGTACACAACATTGGGTCGTGACTTCCATCAGGACATGACCTTAGTCGAGTACTATGGACTCAAACTCAGGAACCGCCCCAGAGAGCCGCAGAGGGGAGGACCACAATAGCAGCAGGGGCATAACCTCGATTTCATCTGAAAAGTTGTGAAACTTACCATCCCTTCTTTCGACGGATTGTCCAAATACACCGCCAGAGCTTGGGTATAGAAGCTAGACACGTATTACAAGCTCAACCAGATGACCGAGACAGAGGCCATCAGTTTCGCGACCTTACACTTGGAGGGTGAGGCACACGAGTGGTGGTATCATGGACCGGTGACATTGGGTCACAGTCGCATCACCTCCTATAGGGAGTTTACAGATAGGCTCATGGACAAGTTTGGTAGGAAGGATCCCGAGATACACTTCAGGGATCTAGCCCAATTGAGACAAACTGGCACAACAGAGGCCTTCATTACAGAGTTTCAGCGGGTAGCCGTGGCAGTGACAGATATATTAGAGCCCAGGCTGATCATGCTATTCACAGAAGGACTCACAGAGCCTTTGAGAGGATGGGTGAAGGCATACAGGCCTCCCACTTTGCAGGATGCCATCCTTCGCACTCGAGATCTGGCAGACTTAGTTCCAAAGACTAAAACTTTCTCCAAACCATTTGTGCCCCAGAGGGATCAAGACAGGAAGCCATTCCAGAGAGAATGGAAGGGCAAGGAGAAGTTGGATGATGAGACTAGGCGAGAGATGATGAGGAAGAAGCTTTGCTTCAACTGCAGAGATCCTTGGGTCCCAGGCCACAGGTGCATGGGCAAAGGAGAGATTCATTATATTGAGGTAGCAGCAGACAACATGGACAGTGAGGAGGAGGAGCAGGACAGTGGATCAACTAGTTTAGAGGAGTCAGCACCAACAGAGGAGCAACCTCCTCATAGACCACCGACACCGGCAGGAGCCCATCCTCCAGTAGTCCCACAATCGCCAGAACAAGCTAACAGGAGGAAACCAGCAAAGGGAGGTGTCATAGCGACCCTTTCTGGTGTTTTGAGGTATGATACCCTCCGTATCAGAGGGATTATTCAGGGGCAACGGGCAATCGCCTTGATTGATGGTGGGGCCACCCACAACTTCATCGACGCTTCACTAGTATCGAGACAGGCACTTTGGATAGAGGAATTTTTGAGGGGTTTGATGTTGCGGTAGTAGATGGCCACACAGTGGAGTGTCTCGACAGAGTTCCAAACTTAGAGATAAAGTTAAGCAACTACACAGTGAGAGACACATTTTATGTGGTTGACCTATCAGACACAGATGTGGTCTTGGGAGTTTAGTGGATGATTACCTTGGGAAAAATCACTACCAACTACCAAACCTTGGAAATGGGATTCAAAGATCAGGATGGGAAGAAGGTTGTTCTAAGAGGTATGTCGACAGGAGCACCCAGGACAGTTTCAGCCAAGAGGATGGAGAGAATATTTAGACATGGGGAGGTAGCATATGCCACAGAATGCTTGATCACTACTCAGAAGGATTCAAAAGGTCGACAACAATACCATACAGAGATCAAGAATTTATTGGGACGACATCAGTAGGTCTTTGAGGCAATTCCACCAGGGAGACCACCTGACAGGGGGTTTGAGCACACCATTGAGTTGGAGGAGGGGGCCAAACCTATGATCACCCCCCCCTATTGTCATCCTAGGAGGTTCAAGGATGAGATAGAGAAGGGAATCAAGGAATTGCTGGCGATGGGACACATCAGACCGAGCAATAGCCCATTTGCTTCTTCAGTTGTCTTAGTTCTGAAGAAGGATGGCACCATGAGGATGTGCATTGATTACCGAGCCTTGAACAAGAAAACCATCAAGAACCGATACCCTATCCCACGCATTGACGAGTTGATGGATGAACTGCATGGGGTAGTTTTCTACTCAAAAATTGATCTATGCTCTGGATATCATCAGATCAACATCCGAGAGCAGGGCATAGAGAAGACGACATTTCGATGTCATTTTGGACACTTCGAGTTCCTGGTTATGCCATTTGGGCTAACCAATGTACTTGCTACATTCCAGTCTTGCATGAACCATATATTCAGGGGTCAGTTAAGGAAATTAGTGTTGGTTTTCTTCGACGACATCTTGATCTATAGTCGGTCATGGCAAGAGCATATGAGGCACTTGGATGAGGTATTGAGCATCATGGAGGCACGGTCATTATATGCCAAAGAGTCCAGGTGCGAGTTCGGTATGACAGAGCTGCTTTACTTAGGCCACATCATCAGTGCAAAGGGGGTACAGGTGCACCAAGAGAAGATCAGGGCCATTCTGGATTGGCCGACGCCCAAGAATGTGACAGAATTGAGGAGCTTCTTCGGGCTGTGCAGCTATTACAGGCGGTTCGTCCGGGGTTTTTCTTAGCTTGGAGCACCGTTGACAGATCTTACCAAGCATGGGGCCTTCATATGGACTGAGAAATCACAGGAAGCCTTTGATCACATGAAGGAAGTCATGGGCACTTGTCCAGTGTTGGCACTACCAGACTTCACCCTGCCATTTGTACTAGAGTGTGACGCATTCGGCAAAGGGATCGATGCAGTTTTGATGCAGGGAGGACACCCCATTGTATTCAAGAGCCGTAAGCTTAGTCAACCTAAGAGGTTGTACTCCATTTATGACAAGGAAATGTTGGCAATAATGCATGCCTTGACCAAGTTCAGACAATATTTGGTGGGCAACAAATTCGTGGTTAAGACCGATCACAACAGTTTGAAGTATTTCCTTAAGCAGAAGGACCTTAGTGAGCACCAACAGAAATGGGTGACGAAGGTACAGGCATTCGACTTTGACATAGAGTATGTCAAGGGGAAGAAGAGCATTGTGGCCGATGCAATATCGAGGAGACCTGCGGCATGTTCTTTGATGGAGATTTCAGTAGATTGGAAATCCCACTTGTTAGTGGAATATTCCAAGAACAAGTTCGCTTGTGAGGTGATGGATGGGCAGATACAGGATGACCGGTATAGGGTCATTGACGATGTCATATTTTACAAGGATAGAGTCTACTTGGTGCCTGATTCAGGGCTTAAGAAGAAAATCCTCACCACAGTTCATGATTCACCTCTAGCAGGCCATCGGGGGTTTTTCAAAACCTACAGACAGATCAGAGAGAGGTTCTCATGGAAGGGCCTCAAACAAGACATTATGAGACACGTCAGTGAGTGTGTGACTTGCCAGCAGAACAAGTCAGAGCATGCTCTTCCAGCAAGGCTACTTCAGCCACTCCCCATTCCAGAGCAGAAATGGGAGAGTATATCTACGGACTTCATCACCGGTCTACCCAAGGTCGAGGGTAAGGACTGTATCTATGTAGTGGTCGACAGATTGACCAAGTTTGCTCACTTCTACGCCACACCGACAGAGTACAACGCAGTTCAGGTAGCCAAGCTTTTCTTCAGGGAGGTCTTCAGACTTCATGGGTTACTGAAGAACATCGTCAGTGACAGGGATAGTGGGTTCATAGGGACATTTTGGAGAGAGTTGTTTCGGTTGGTGGGGACAGAGTTGACACCTAGCACCAACTATCACCCTCAGACAGATGGGCAGACCGAGATTGTCAACAAGTGGGTTGAAGGGTATTTGAGGAACTATGTAGGAGGACAATAAAGAACGTGGGTAAAGTGGTTACATTTAGGAGAACATTGCTACAACACCACCTTCTACATGTGCATTGGTATGACACCCTTCTGAGCATTGTACGGATATGATGCTCCCACTTTGGTAAACTTGGTCTTCGGGGAGAGTAGAGCTCTCAAGGTCAAGGATTGGATCATAGAGAGTTAGGAGATTCTCAAGTTGTTGAAAGAGAACCTGCAAACGGCGTAAAACCAACAGAAGATAAGTGTAGACAGGCACAGGATAGAGCGCAGCTTTGAGGTTGGAGATTTGGTTTTCTTGAGACTCCAACCCTACAGACAGTCATCTCTGAGATGACTGGGGCCGAGAAGCTCAAGCCCAGATTTTATGGTCCTTATAGGATCATGTGTCGAGTAGGCGAGGTTGCTTACAAGCTAGAGCTTCCAAAGGGGAGCAAGATTCATAACGTGTTCCACGTGTCTTGCCTAAAAAAGGCAGTGGGACAATTCATTAACACATCAGAGGAGCTTCCCCCGTTGGATGAGGAGGGA
>JASDQU010102025.1:507760-533459 GCA_032191745.1 Picea mariana
GGAGCGGAAACTAAGGAGCAGGGTCATCAGAGAGTGTTTGATCAGATGGAGAGGGCTTCCAGTAGAGGACGCTACTTGGGAGAGCGAGCAAGTGTTGCAGCACCCTGGACTGGTATTGCTTGAGGACAAGCAATTTCGGGAAGGGAGAACTGTAATGTCCCTTTCCAAATAGGAGCTCCAGAAGAGGAGGCTTAATGGTCTAAACCGCCTGGTTAGACTATAGCCAGGGCCAAAGAGGGGTAAACAGGGTTACTAGAGGTCACTCCAGTCACAGGTGTTATATTTGAAAAGTGACATTGAGCTAAAAAGGGTTAAAAGTGCTTTTAAGTCATTATGAGCTAAAAATAGAAGTCAACAATGAATTAGGGTTTCATTAGTGATTTACGGTTTTGGAAGTCAACAACGAATTAGGGTTTCAACATGATTTAGGGTTTTGGAAATCAATAGCGAATTAGGGTTTCAACATGATTTAGGGTTTTGGAAAGCTATAAAGGAAGGGTTAGCGACCTAATTCATCATTATGCAGATTATGACTTGTCATCGAGGAGAAGAGGTGCATCTCAGGAGAGATAGTTCAGTGTATTCCAGGAGGAAGACACCAGTTGGCTGATTTCGGTGTTGAAAGACACACCCTAGTCACTGGGAAGATCATCCAGGTCTTCCATCATTCTTCATTGATCCCGCAGTGCTCCCATATTCCACATATTATCTTTTAGTCGCTTATTTGTATTTCGGCTAAGATCCTTTTGTCTTTTGATCTAGCCGAGAGTTGTTATTTTATTCAGCTGCAGTTGCTTATTTATATTCTGGCTAAGATCCTTTGTATGTTGATCTAGTCGAGTATTGTCAGTTATTTAGCCGCATTCGGCGATTTTGTAATCCACAAAGATATCATAATACAAACTTTGCAGTCTTTTGTCGCGTTTATTATTTGTATGATCATTTATATGTTGTAAACCTTTGATCCTACACACACATTAGCAGCGTTTCCTAGACTAGCCAAGTCAGGAACATTACAGACCTCGTCTTTCATATTTAGACTTGGTATGCAACACCAAGTATACCCTGTAAGAGATCAGCAGGGATGTGACCTTTGATAAAGATGCAGTGCTCAAGAAATCAAGAAGATGCCAGCTTGAAGAAGTATATGAAGAGGAACCCGTAGCTCCCAGAGTTGCAGAATCAATGAGGGAGGTTCCCAGAGTTGTAGAATCAGTGAGGGAGGTTCCCAGAGTTGCAAAACCAGTGAGGGAAGTCGTAACTTCCCCCGATGAGGAAATTCTAGAAGATCATGACATAGTAGAATTTCAAGAACCTCCTCAGATGACGATCTCCCATAAGAGAAAGCCTACTTGGGCTAGGGAGATTATTCAAGATGGAGAGAAGTATGGTGTTCCTGAAGGAACCACGAGACAGGTGAAGAGACCTAATCCATTCTCCAGTTATATGGCTTTGATGTGTGATCTCCTAGAAAAGGAGCCTACCTGCTTTGAAGAGGCCATTTAGAAGAAAGAATGGGCAGATGCCATGACAGAAGAATACTAATCCATAATAAAGAACGATGTATGGGAAATAGTTCCCAAACCGAAGAGCAAGGATGTGGTATCTTCCAAATGGCTCTTCAAAATAAAACATGCTGCTAATGGAAGTATTGAGAAGTATAAAGCAAGATTTGTCGCTCGTGGCTTTTCTCAAAAGGAAGGCATTGACTATGAAGAGACATTCTCTCCTGTAGCCATATACACTTCGATTAGAACCATCATAGCCCTTGCAGCTAAGATGAAGTGGAAGTTACACCAGATGGACATAAAGACAACTTTCCTAAATGGTGTCATCGAAGAAGAAGTGTATATAGAGCAACCTCAAGGATTTGAAGTTGAAGACAGGAAGTCTCATGTCTGCAAGTTGAAGAAGGCTCTGTACGGATTGAAGCAAGCTCTTAGAGCTTGGTATGGCAAGATAAACAATTTTCTGACGAGCTTGGGCTTTACCAAGAGTAAAGAAGATTCTAACCTCTACTTCAAGGTTATGAACGATGAGTCGGTGATATTGTTGCTGTATGTGGATGACTTATTCTTAACTGGAGAAGAAAAGCTCATCACTGAATGTAAGAAGAAGCTCACTTCAGAATTTGAGATGAAAGACCTTAGCCTAATGCATTATTTCTTAGGTCTTGAGGTATGGTAGAGTCCAGAGAGGATCTTCCTTAACCAAGGGAAGTATGCAGTCGAAATCCTGAAGAGATTCGACATGTTGGAGTGGAAGTCCATGAATACACCCATGGAAACGAAGCCGAAGCTACTGGTCGACACTTTGTCATAATTGATTGATGCCACGCTGTATAGATAGATCATTGGATCGCTGATGTACCTGACGAACACCAGATCAGATATCCGTTTTGCCGTGAACACTTTGAGTCAGTTTCTGGTAGAACCCAGACATGTTCACCTAGTTGCTGCAAAACATGTGATGAGGTACCTTAAAGGTACATTAGATTGGGGTCTCAGTTATGATGGAGATCATGATTTCATATTGAGTGGGTACACTGATTCAGATTGGGCTGGAAGTGTCTCTGACAGGAAGAGCACTTCAAGATGCTGTTTCAATTTGGGATCAGCCATGATCTCATGGCAGAGTAGGAAGCAATCCAACATTTCTCTCAGTACAGCGGAAGTAGAATGCATTGTTGCGTGTTTTGCCAGCTGCGAAGCTATATGGCTTCAAGAGTTGTTGACTGGTCTATTTGACCTAGAGATGGAAGCAACCACCATCCTATGTGACAACCAGAGTTGCATAAAGATGACAAAGAATCTTGTATTTCATGACAAGTCGAAGCACATAGAGATCCGATATCATTACATCCGTGACATGGTGCAGAGAGGAGCCATAAAGCTCCAATATGTTAGCACGGATGAACATGTTGTCGATGTGTTGACCAAGCCTCTATCTCGTGTAAGTTTGAGAACTTTCGAGATAAGCTTAGTATTGTCCGAAAGGACCTCCCTCGAAAGGGGGAGTAGTGTTGTGTTGAGATATATCTAGTACTGCGCTTCCAGCTTAATCGCTGTGACGTAAAGCCAGTCTAGTTGTTGTGTTGAGATATGCCTAGTACTGTGCTTCCAACTTAATCGCTGTGACGTAAAGCCAGTCTAGTTGTGTTGAGATATGCCTAGTATTGTGCTTCCAGCTTAATCGCTGTGATGTAAAGCCAGTCTAGTTGTTGTGTTGAGATATGCCTAGTACTGTGCTTCCAGCTTAATCGCTCTGACGTAAAGCCAGTCTAGTACCATGCTTCCAGCTTAAGTGCTGTGACGAAAAGCAAGCCGAGTACTGTGCTTCCAGCTTAATTGCTGTGACATAAAGCCAGTCTAGTACCGTGCTTCCAGCTTAAGTGCTGTGACGAAAAGCAAGCCGAGTACTGTGCTTCTAGCTTAATTGCTATGACGTAAAGCCAACCTAGTACTGTGCTTCCAGCTTAATGGATGTGACGTAAAGTCAATCTAGTATTGTGATTCCATCTTAATTGTTGTGTTGTGATTCCAGCGTAATTGCTGTGGTGTTTCCAGCTTAATTGTTGTGTGGTGTTTCCAGCTTAATTGCTGTGTGGTGTTTTCTAACTTAATTGCTATGTGGTGTTTTCCATCTTAATTGCTGTGATGATGTGCCAGCTTAATTGCTGTGATGTGTTTCCAGCCTTTGTGTTGTGATATTGCTACATTTGATGTTGTATCAACCTTGTGCTGTTATTGATGATGAGGATCTATTAGTGTTATACTAATCCATGTTGATGCAGTTGATGATGATGCCACTTCAGCTCCTGAGTTCTTGCTGAAGATGATGATGATGATGATGATATTATTTCAGCTTTAATGCTGAAGATGATGATGATGTTACCTTAGCCTCATACCGATGAGGATGATGATGCTCCAACCTCTGTGCTATGTTATGATGAGAAAAACTTCCGATGATTTATAGATACGCCAGTCAGTGTTTCAAGATGATATTGATGATGATGTCCTCTCACCCACCTGATGCTGTTGATGATTTTATCCTCTCTCTCACCTGATGCTGTTGTAGAATACCCTTCTTGTTAAGGGGGAGTGTTGAAATAATGTAACTGCAAAGTGTATTCTAATTATTATTGATGTATTATTCATTAGATCAATCCCCTATTGTGGATTGATCATGTCGGCTATTGTAAAAGACCAAATCCCCTTTTGCGGATTGGTCAAAACATAATTTTAATAGGCAGAATAAGAAGTCGGCCCCATAATATACTAAAGAGGCCTCATAATATATTAAAGGTGGTTATAACCACCCAGAAGAAGAAGTCGGCCCTACCAGTGAAAAGACACCTCCACACGTGCCAGAGGCCCAGAGTTGTATAGACAGACACTCATTTAGATAGACACTCACTTGTTCTATGAGGAGCAAGTTTTGGAGCTGCAGTTGGGGAAGAGATAGAGAGAGAGAGAGAGGCACATTCTTGGGAGAGGACTTTCTGTATTTGTTTGAGTTATCTCTTGGCATTTTATTGGCTATTTATAATAAGGAAGTTTTGCTGGGTTTTCTCCCCCATGAGGCTTTCCCAGGATAAATGATGTGTCTCTTGTGATTGTGTATTTCTGAGTGATCCTATCTTATGCTATTGTTATCTAGTGAAATGCAAAGAACTCTAATAATAGCTTAAACCTTAACACAATCAACCTAGGTAAAGTGAAGGTCATGATCTTTAATAATTGGTCAAAGTTCTTGTTGCCTATCATTTCATCTTTCAGGGGGAATATATTGAGATCACTAGAGCATATACCCATTGGGGATTTAGTTCATCGTACCACGCTTTAGTCTACAATAGGCTTGCCATCCTAGGCTCAAGAAGGTATATGGATCTCTTGCCCTTGTTGAGCGTCGATGCTTTCATAATTTGCCTACCATTTCATCTTTCAAGGAGAAGATATTGAGATCACTAGAGCATATACACACTGGGAGATTCAGTTCACCGGACCATGCTTTAGTCTATAACAGCCCTGCCAACCTAGGTTCAATAAGGGATATGGATCTCTTTCCCTTCTTGAGCGCTGATGCTTTCATCATCATTTCCAGGACATCTTGTTCGAGATGCACCTTATGGACACCCTCATTTGAACT
Organism: Picea mariana; assembly: GCA_032191745.1. Taxonomy (NCBI): domain Eukaryota; kingdom Viridiplantae; phylum Streptophyta; class Pinopsida; order Pinales; family Pinaceae; genus Picea; species Picea mariana. The sequence goes on from JASDQU010102025.1 coordinate 512,909, forward strand.
ATAGTTCTTTATGGTTTAGAGGTTTGGGGATCGAGTGTACTTAAGCCTAGATAGGCCAAGCTTGAGGGAGTCCAAATCCTCCTCCTCAGATGCATCATTCGGTGGAAATAAACGATTACACACCACATTGTTCATGCAAAGTTTGGGGCCCAACTTTTTCAACTAGAGGTTATTTTCAAGTTGGTTTCTTTCCTCCACATGGTTTGTACTTTAGGTGATTCAACCTCATAAAAGGATCGATACCCCCACCTCGCTCTTTGTTCATCAGAGGCCATCGCTTCAGCCAACCCCATAGGGCGTGTCCAACCTTGGTTCTTTGAGGCTTCTTGTCTATTCCTCTTCCATCTCTCTAGACCCTCTTCCCCCCTTCAAATACTCCATTGACACACCTGGACACCTACTACTGTCAAAATAGGACATGAGCAAGGTGATCAGAGAGGACATCTACAAACGGTACATCTAGGTCACATGGACCTTCCCACCCAAGGAGCTTCCCTTCAAGACAACTTTCTACTAAGAGCACTTTCTAGAGATATGGGATCCCTCTTGGATTGAAACCGACCATCACGTCCTGCAGCTAAAGAGACTATGTTTATTGTGTCATACTTAGAGGTGCTTGAGACCTAGAAGCATTTTATCTTTGGTTGTCCTTTCCACTACCGGATCAGCGGGAGATTTCACTGTCTTTTCTGGGACTCGGGTAGATCCATGTCCACATTCTTCTGGTGCACCGACCAGCGATGCTTCGCTCTTTTCATGAGGGAGGCTTTAGAGCACAGATTTAGGACTCTTTCTGCCACACGTAGAGCAGAGGCTTCTTGGCAAATCACTTCGTACTTCCAGGTTGTCCTGAGAGATCGGAGCAACAAGCGGTAGGGGGATGCCAATCATCTTCCAAATGACCCATTAAGCTCCCAATTGTGAGACCTTGGATCTCAGGTTGATACCATCCTCCTAATAGACTGACCTCCTCAATCTCCTCTAGACCCTTGAGGAGTTGCAGCTCCAGATCTCATGGATTGTATGTTACTCATCCCCAGGCATCCAGACAGTCCAGCAGTAGACAGATTAGGGACAGCCTCAACAATAGATCATTTCTTGATGGTCACAGAGCCAGGCACCCCCTGTTCTCAGCAGCCAGCTTATTCGACCTAGGAGATGCTTTTGCACTCCCACATTGTACCTTCTTTTTTTCTGATGTATTCTTTGTCTCATTGACCTATTTTTGGTTATTTGTTGGACATTAATATACTTATCTTATCTTTAATTCTAATAGTTTCCAAAACTACAAAAAATGATGAATTGCCTAACTCAAGGTCTTTTTAGAAACGAGATGACTAACATTCTAGGTATGAACTTACTATCTAGGTTCATCTAGGCTGAAATAAGCTATTCAGTATGAACTTTCTGTCTAGGCTCATCTAGGCTAAAACAAGCATTTCAGGTTCTGGTGCTGTCCTCCTCTGGAGCTTAGTCTTTTGTCATAGCTTTAACATCCCATTAATCTTTTGGTTTTAGAAAGGTGCTTATTTTTTCTCTTTTAAATCTCATCTGTTAGGTGCTTCATTGTTAAATTGGGCTATTGAGGATGATAGTTTGATTGTTGTAAACCTTTTATAGCAAGATAATGTCAGTGGTTGTTTCAGCTGTATAATGGGCATTGTCAACCCTTTTTCCAATAAAAGGATACAAGAGAATGGAGTTATTAGTGGAACAAGGTCAATGCTAGAGATAATATTGAAACATATTATATCTAATTTTTAAGACTAGTTTTACAATACAAGTCCAATTTATATGTAGTACCAGTTAACTAAATTCTCATTGCAAGTTCAACAATATACATATTGATCATACATGATAGACTAGTCCTTCAACTTTCTGACACAAGTAGCTCCATATTAGTTATGTAAGTGTTATTTACAGGTGCATTATTTATGAGGAAAGCAGGTGGACCACTATTGTATAGGAGGTCAAAATTGCTCATTAATGATTATCACTTGAGAAACAATGTTAAACATTACACAGTTCAAGGCATCAAAATTGAAAATGCTCGGACTCGTTTGTAATGTTCCCATGCTCTATGCCATTGCAAACTGTCTTTGACGTAGAGTCAATTCAATTGCATGTGAGACCTGCAAATTTCGGGTGAACCTCTACTGGGCTCTGTCCCCTGGTTGATATTGGTTCTTGCTTTGCTATCTGAAACACATTTGTCAGATCTTGTTGTAATCAAGATATGCAAAATTGGAAAAAGTGAACTCGTAAATTTGAGTACTGAACAATCTTCCTTCATCATTGACCCCTTTTCTTTCTTGTACAGTTGGAAATTGCTTTGTCCATTTGTTTACATGTTATTTTGATTCAATAAGATGAATATTGTGTCCACTTCATGCAGGTTACTTATGCTGGTGCAATTTTGGAAGTATGCATGAGAAAGCTGGTGTTTTATCCAGATCTCCTCTCATTTATTGAGGAAGAACAAGATGATTTTCCTTCTGTGCATGTTCAATATATTTATGGCTCACCCCCAAAACTTGTGATGTTGGATGAAGATGGCAATCACAAGGAAACTATCAGGTTAGTTGTGTTACCCACTCAGTTTTTGATATTGGAAAAATATATTGTCTGTTCACTTTTTAATAGTTACAAGTTTCACCTGACCAACATCTTTGACAAATCTTATTTTAATCAGCACGCTGATTTATGTTTTAGCAAAATACATTACAACCTCGTTTAAAGCTGCAAAAATACGTAATACTGATATTTGCAGTTCCTATTATTGACTTTAGCATATTGATTGTTTTTTTATTCCTATAATCCTATCATTCAGGCTGAAGAAAAGGCTTATTTATACTTCATATCCGCAATTGATTTAGAGCTGTCATACCATAGTAAATAAAGGGGAATCTTCAATGCCATGATTCTCTCGACGATTCACACTGAATTCCATATTTTATTATTATGTATACTAATTAGATTGCTGTTAATTGTCCCTGTATACAGGATTGATAATTGGAAGCGAGAGCATATACGTCAGTTCTTGAAGGAAAAGGTCAAGGGAAAGGCAGTAACGAGCTAATGGTGTTGGATGATCATCATAAAACAAAGGATCAAATTGCTTTAAATCTACAAGGTTTCTGGTAGGCTGATTGCCTTCCAAGTCATATGGATGCCTTTTATATAATGAATTCTATTTAAATTGACTCTTTATTTCCAACTGAAGGAAAATTCTTCTTTTCAATTGTCTCATATCTGATGTGGCCATGGCACTGTATTAGATCCATAGCATGTTTGATTGTGACCCTTTCAAAAGGAAATCCTAATAAGTTCCCTCTTTCCTTATCAAGTATGCACTTGATATGCATGTAGAAAAAATTTCATATGGATTCTTTCACAGACATTGTGATACTAGAACTTGGTTATTTTGAAATTAAAATGTGATATTTTAGGCTTGTGATGGTTGACTGCAGCATGCTCTTCCTAGGCTGTTGATGGATTGATAGTTCTGCTTTTATATTTTCTCTCTTGAACACATTCGACACATGTTGCAATACTCTTCAGAATTTTGGTGCTTGTGGAGAGTAAGAAAGATAGCCTTTCCTCTGATTTCAATTCCTCTGTTCTCTTTAACCCCATGAAATTGCAATTAGACATTAAAATGAGGCTTAGATCTTTGTTTTAAAGCATTAAAAGAACATCTAAGTATTTCACTGTGGATTGTAAGATCGTCCCAAGGGAAATAGAAGTTGAAACTGCTCAAGATTGACTGGATATGTCATCTAAGATTTAATGGTTAAGAACCTGTGTTTCTTCCTAAGAGGTCACAAGTTCAAATCCAGAGGGGGGTAGGGTATGTATACCCCCATAGACTTTAGCAGTCAAATCGCTGCATGGAGGGGGTCCCTTGTCCCACAAACAAGGGGGTCTCATACACCAATTTGGTGTCTGGCTTGGCCATGACCTTAAAATTAGATTATTATTATTATACAATTTTAAACATATTTGCATCACATTATAAAGTAGAAATCTCGGTATGAATGAGATTGAAACCACTTGATCGGGAGGTAATTTATCAATGGTGATAAATTGGTAATACAAACTTGAATAAGGTGACGCATCATTTGTTAGCTGTCTTTGACTGTTACATGACAATCTCAATATCAGTTCCATCTGTATATATACTGACCTATAGCTGAACTGAAAACCATTCCATGGATTTCAAAAGATGGCAACAGTCAGTATAATCATAGTTGATGACATTGATATTCGCGTATTGTCCATGTCTCTGGATTCCAGTAATATTAACAAGAGCCTAGACAACTCAACTAAAGGTGTTATCCAGATAAGGTTAGTTAAATATTCCAGTATGTTGCAATCTATCTCTAGCCATTGTCAGTTCTGCACAGTAAAACTTCTTCATAATAAATGAACTAGGCCATAAAGAGATCACGTAGACATCAGCAGTTCAGTTCCACTTAATAATACTAATAATCTATTTTTAAGGTCACAGCCTAGCCAGACACCAAATTGATGTATGAGACCCCCTTGTTTGTGGGACAAGGGATGCTTCCACCCATTGATTTGACTGCTTAGTCTATGGAGGGGTACATACCCTACCCCCTCTGGATTTTCAAGTAAACTTTATGGAGCAGGCAATGCTAATGAATGTTTAGTTTACGGAGGTGTACATTCTCTACCCCCTCTGGATTATCAAACCTTGTGAAACATGCAACACTAGTGAATACAAACAGGGCCACTCATGCCATTCCTTGGGCAACGTCACAAAGTGTAGATATCAGGCATGCAAGATTAACCAACAAAGTGTAACCTTAATGTATACTTTTCCATACTATCCTCCATGGGAACCTTCTTGACTGCCGTTGGATGTGATCTTCGTGATAGATTATTTTGGAGTGTATTATTTAATGCCACCAACTATTCAATTAATCTTGATACGCTGTTAATTGAACATGCCGATTTGGACACCATTTTCTATTGAGCTACTGAGAAATTTCTTTAGGCAACCTTTTTTTGCCGAAGTCAGGTTATGCTGTTGTCTATTCCTTGAGAGTGCAGTCGTTACACTCGGGATATTTTTTTATAGACAAGGTCATCAACATGTTTGATACATCAATAGGCTAGACATAAATATACAACTGTAAGTAAATATTCCTGAAATTTAGTATAGCTTTTGAAGGTCCATGCCATAACCCTCTCTCTAAGTGTATGCATGAAAAATAAATTATAAGTTCCTTGTAATGTATTTGAATGGTGACAACCCTGTATAGTTTGTCGCTGATTCATCCACGGGTTAGGAAATGACTCTACGCGAGTAAGAGAATTTGCCTATTTTCGTATTTGTTGTGTCAGTTATCTTATAGTAGTCAACTGTCATAGTTCATCATATGCCCTCGAGGATGGTTAGATTACTATTATCTTTGAGTGATGTTGACAAGTTCACTGGTCTGAGTGTCGACCCTTGTGATTGTAAAGTTCTTTTTCTTTATTAATATCTTCATCAAATATTTTTGTTTTGAAAATTAATAAAATTTTGTTGGTGGCGACAATTTTTTTTAAAAATTAAACTGGGTGTATGACATTTCTTTATCAGCAAATGTCTTTTAACTATTGAAACTGATATTTCCTTTCGTTTGATTTTGTTAAGGAAGGTTGGTTTTTCAAATTTCAATTTTCTTTTTATCTTTTCCACACAGAATTTTTTCATAATTTTGCAACTTTAATGTGAGATCTTGTACCTTTTATTGTTAAATGAATTTGAATCAGATTTTCTGATTCAATGTCTACATTTCCCGCTGATGTAACTTTCATGCACAACTTCATTGTAATGTCAGAGTGTTATTTTTATTTTATTATACCAAAATCATAAACATTTCCATTTTAAGTTCAAAATGAATGTATCTAATGTTTCTATCTATTTCAAGCTCAAAATTATAAAAGACATTATCTGACATATACACAACTTTAAACTAGGATTTTGGAATATCATCACCAATAGTTAATTACAGTGAGCTTATTTTATACAATTTTCTACTTAAAATTTAGTTTTTCGTTATGCTCATCTCTGAAATTTGTAATTGGTTGGCTATTTGAATATTAAGGTAATTGTTGATAATAAAAGGACTAACAACTATGATAAGCACTTGTCTTGAATAGCCCTTTAATAGATTGTGTTTATAATTTTTATATCTTTTAGTACATATTCATTCATAAATTGTGTATATCTTTTTCAATTTTCACTACACAATTGTGTTCATTAATAATATATACCTAAATATCCCTGATCTATTAGAAATATATAATATGATAATAAGCTTGTATATTAAATATAATATAGTTTATAATGCTTGTATATAATATATGATATCAACAAATATATATTTAAATAAGTGTAGATAGTTTATATTATATTATTTATAACTCTAAGCTCTTATTATTCTATGCTGAAGTGACTTTCATTATGTAAATCAAGCTGGTTGTATTTGTTAATTATTTTTTTAAAATTAATTTTATTTCTTTCTTGAGAATTTTTTAAAAATCTTTCTCTAAGAAAAATATCTAATAGGAAACTTAAGGGACGCTTCTCCACATTCGTAAAATGTGGATGGTATTTCTAGTAAACTAATGCCAGTTAACCTTGGGGGATTTTAATTAGACACCTTGGACACAAAACTATCCAAATGCTTTACAACATTGGCTACAAGTAGTTATACAAACCCTTTGGGATAAAATTATTTAATTTTTATGTGTATTAATGGAATTGTTTCTCATTGTATTTCATGTATTTTTCATGTTCTTCATCAAAAAGTAATTAATATTAAATCCAGTATATTTCTTTGCACCCTGTGCATATCCTTCATACAAGCCTTTGTGAATCTCAATGACACCCTTGGCTGTTACATGAATTTCTCTAAAAAAATCACTTTAAGTGAGTTTAATCTCTCCTTCAATCACTAAATTACACCCTCTTCTCACAGTGCACTCATCCATGACACATTTTGAAAGTTTTAAATTACACCCTCTTCTCACAGTGCACTTATCCATGACACATTTTGAAAGTTTGTTCTCGGTGAGGTTAATCTTTAAGTGAGTTTCATTCCTCCTTCAATCATTGAAATACATCCTTGTAGTTCCATTCTCCATGTACTCAATCATGGCACATTTTGCAAGTTTGTTCTTCTCAATGATGTTAAACTTCAAGTGAGTTTAATCCTTCCTTCAGTCATTGAAATGCATCCCCCTAGTTCTTTCTTTTCTCTCCAAGCACTCGTCCATGGTGCATTTTGCAAGTTTGTTCAATTCTTCCTTCAATCTTTGAAATGCATCCCCTTAGTTCTTTCTTCGCTCTTCCAACAGTTGTCCATGGTGCATTTTGCAAGTTTGTTCTTCTCAGAGATTGTAGTGTATATAACACAAGGTGTGAATTAGTTCCTCGTAGCAATTTGGTTCACTTAGCCATTTCATCCCCTGCTCTAATAGTTGCTACAATATTAGTCAATGGGTGGATGAAGCATAATAAAGAATACACCATATGCCTTCCTTGCTACGTTATTTTTCTCTTTGCAAAGTAATATTGAAGGGGTTAAAACATCGAGTAAGCAAACGTTGGAGCTTGATAATGTTTGTGTTCAAGCCATTTACATTTTGCGCTTAGCTAAAAAACGCTTGGCTCTTGGGCGGATTTCAAGAGGGTTTAAGTACATTAAAAATCTAACAACTTTTACTTCCAAACAACAATGAAGCATTCTTTGTACATTTGTGGAGCAAAATAGTGTATAGACAATAAATGTCTTAGTTGCGTTGTGACATGTAATCATTTGAAAAGGCAATGCCACTCCATATAAATCCTTTAGTTGGATTGTTGGTTGTTCTACTTTTAAAAGTTTTTATAATGTACAAACAATTATATGTCTATTGTTTTCTTTGTATACTTATTTAAACTAACTTGTTAGTATTTATATTTAAGGATCAACTAAACTCTGCAGTAGCCAAAATTGCATGTTGTCCGACTTGAAATTCACATATTTAGATAAAATATGATACGTTTGCTTACCATATTTTATATTGTAATTTTTTTTTATAGGTTAGTTTAAATTTTTGGTTCTAGTGGGCATATGTAAACTAAAGGCAATAATGTATTAGATTACAATAATTTTAAAGTTTCCACACACCAAAATGTGGACTAGAAGGAAGGTGGGGAATACATAATTTGGTTGTTATTTTACTTGTGATATATATTATACATTTATATAATTGATGATATTTGGGATTTTTCTCGATCAATACCCATTCTTCTTGATTAATATAATGTGCCACTTAATCTTCATAGTGGTCGTTGTGGTGGCTCCCAATTCGACGAGGGGTATATGGTAGGTTTGGCATTGGCATTATGCTAGTGCATGAGAAACACTGTGATGACTTTGCAGATTGTGGCAACAACATTCTCAATACCTATTTGCAATGGATGCACATGTATGGGTGTTATCTTATATGAACAAAGTAATACTATAGAGAATGTTCTCAATACCTATTTGCAATGGATGTACATGTATGGGCGTTATCTTATATGAACAGAGTAATACTATAGAGAATAGTAACATCGACGAGTTGGATGCACATTTATGGGCGTTATCTTATATGAACATAGTAATACTATAGAGAACGTTCTCAATACCTATTTGCAATGGATGCACATGTATGGGCATTATCTTATATGAACAGAGTAATACTATAGAGAATGGTAACATCGACGAGTTGGATGCACATGTATGGGCATTATCTTATATGAACAGAGTAATACTATAGAGAATGGTAACATCGACGAGTGAGGATTACAGTGTATAAATGGTTTGGTGGTTTGCCAAAGAAAATTAACACTCTTGTGAAATAGATAGAGAATGACAACATCCACATATGATGGTTGCACTATATAAATGGTTTGGTAGTTTTCCAAAAACAATTAACATTATTGTGAAATAGATGAGAACTTCACAAAGTTTTCATTTTGATTCTCTAAAGATTTTCCTTGAAAATAAACTATACTTTGATAAATGGAACCCAATACCTCTGTACAAAATTTATCTATGTTTTAAGCATATAAAAAAACTACAAATTTCAAAAAACATTAAAGCACACATTTTTAATTACAAAAAAATCACAAAATTTGAAAAAAGCTTTGATTTTGAACTTTGTCAATAATTATTTATTGGTTTTTGAAAAATAATGAAATTACAATGGCATCAATAATGGTAGAATTTTAATATTGCCACAATTTGCAACAAGAAACATAAATTGTTATTATTATTATTTAATGTGAAGTTATGGTAAGGGGCAAAGTTTCTTTTGCAATGATTTCTCCAATTATGGTACAAATTGCAACTCAAAAAGAGTCCTTAATAATAGGAATTGAAAATGGGTTGGAAAATAAAATTTGGTGGCAAAGTTTTGATTAATTCATTAAGTTTTAGAGAATTTTGAAGTTCTAGGATGATACCAAATTGTGAAAACCTTTGGGGGTGGAAATTCCACCATGAAAAAAACTTGGATTACAGTGGAACTACATCATAAGTCAATTTTTAGTTTTTAGTTTTTTATTTTTATTTTCTTTTCTAGATTTTGTAGAAAAGGGAGTCCTTTTGAGTGCACATTATCCTATGGTCTTGAAAAGAGACATTACTATATTTTGTTAGTTGTTTTATTTTATTTACAAATTTATAATTAATTTTAATTCTTATTTTTTAAGAAAAAATAAATTAAAAATGAAAATAAAAACTTGAAATCAAAATAAAATCAAATAAAAATTAAATTAGTTTTTAGTTTTTTTTCTTTTCTAGATTTGGTAGAAAAGGAAATCCTTTTGAGTGCATATTATTCTATGGTCTTGAAAAGGGGTATTACTATTGTGTTTTTTTATTTACAAATTTGTAATTAATTTTAATTTTTAATTTTTAAAGAAAAAGTTAATTAAAAATGAAAAAAAACTTGAAAAAGTCAAATCAAATAAAAATTAAATTAATAAAAACAAAGTTATAACACGAGCAAAGCAAGCAATGGTAGTCTCTGTTCTTTTCGTTGATTTAGATAAAACAATAATAAGAAGAAGTAAAGAACAAGTTGGGTAGAGTAGAATAACATTTAAGGAGATAAAATAGAAATGTAACCATCCTGCAATGCAACATTCACAAATTCTATTATGTCATGATAACATATATTAAAATTCAAAGTATGAGTAAATTGAAACAAATATGTACTTAATTGCATTCGTGGAGAGTAGCATATATGGATAAAAGTATTAGGTACATGTCAATGAAAATTATATCATGCCAACAAATAAAGTACCAATGTTCATTTATCCCATGATTCAAAAAACATGTTAAACCATGTTAGTGTGATTGGATTTCAAGGGTTTTTAAGCTGGTCAAGGTTTGAAACTCGTGATAGTCGGGAGGAGACACCCAAAACAACTAACCATGGTTGGTGTAGCTCAGGCTAGGTGTAATCCTTGGGTGATTTTGACCACTTAGAGGCTCCCGGGTTGCGGTTTCTTAGACCACAATATTGATGTCGAGGGACTAAAGAGTCTCCAACACCAATATCTCGATCTCCCGTGGGATTAGGCAGGAAGAGACAAGAATGTTACCCTGGATTTAAAGCTCCAACAAGAAAACACATTCGACTCTAAGCTAAATCTCCTCTAACTTAAAGTCCAAGCATGAATCCCCTTTCGCTTTGTATTTTTTATAATATTTAATTTTTATGTATTTTATAATTTATAATTTCTATGAATTCATAATGTGAAGTATCTGCATAGCATGTCCCTTGAACATATTGTCCACAATGTCTCTCTCGATTTCCAAAACCGGCAAAGTGATTGAAACAGTTGGAGCACCTCGTGATATAATACTGTTACTTGAACATATTGTCCACAATGTCTCTCTCGATTTCCAAAACTGGCAAAGTGATTGAAACAGTTGGAGCACCTCGTGATATAATACTGTTAATTTTTATTTTTTTTTGCTGTGAATTTGATTAGATCGGACAAAAACAAATTGGTGGAGGATGCGATTGAGAGGCATGTGCACACATTGTTTGAGTGATACGTACATCGATTGATAATTCCAATGGATTTTCTCCACTTTCTTCGAAACAACCAACAGATTATTACATTCTTGCAACTAAGCACAAAGAATATGGTTCCAACGTAGTGAAGTTTTCCACAGTTGCTTATAACATGTTGCCATGTTGAGGGGGACTCCTTATGGTACAAGCAGACAAAATATTATAACATGTTGCCATGTCGAGGGGGACCAATAAGCTTACAATGCTCACGGGGCAGAGAAGTTAAAATAGGCCTGATTAGATATTTAAACTCAGCGTCTATTCCATACAGTGAACTAACAATACGTTGGAGATATTGTCATCATGCTCAGCTCTAGGAACGAGTGCTTGTGATGGTAACGAATCATATTTATGTACGACCATATTTCCATAAACATCCATTTATATCGTCTTTGATATTTATTAAGGTCCGATTTGCATGTTCCCACAAGGTCAAGTCTCCTCAAAAGGGAAGTCATATTGTGACATAGTAGTCATCATATAGCTACATTGTTTTTTTTTAATCTCGTGCCTCTCACTTGTAATAATTAATCCAAAAGCATTCAAAGATGGAGCATCATATAATGGCTACAAAACACAAAACACAAGGTAAATTCATTCTTTTTAAAGATGAAATGGGACTAAGATTTTACTGGAGAATATAATGTGGCATAAGGATATATTGCATAGTTCCAAAAAAGAAGCTACGTGTTATAGACTTTATGTCATGATTAAAATATGGAGAGATTTATGAGATATTGATTGAAAAGTGAGAATGTGAATATATTAATGGTGACATGGCCTCCATTAATTTTTAAAATTGTATTCACTTTCTCTTTTTTAATGTAAATAAGATGGGTAAGTACCAACTTAAAGTAGTGGTATAAGGGTCCAGAATAAATGGAGTTAATGTACCAATCAAGGATGCGAAATGGTATGTGAGAAGTGGAAAAATGAATCATGTTTACAAAGGTTGAGAGCTACGACAACCATGGAAAATACCATATCAATCTTGTTGAATGTTTCGAATTGATGTGTTAATCCGATATGAACTTGTCACCTGTGCAACTTCAAAACTGACCAACGACCATCGTTGTTAGCCATTAGCTAATGTCCATCATAATTTCCAAAACATTATTGAATGGTAAAAAACTAGGGTTTGACTATATTGGCGAACTTTTAAATATAAGGTAGCAGCTCGACGAGAGTGCACAAGTCTTTGCGCAATTACTGAAAACTGAGGGGAAGCCTGGCAATGCTTTTCCGGCTAAGTATTGTTGACAAAAATGTATTCAACACACAGGTTGGTTCTGCAGGTAACAGACACACTAGCAAAGAAAAAAAAGATTCAAAAAGCATGTTTTCCAACGAATTTTCAATGATATCAAGATGGATGACATTGGCATTGCTTCTCAAGCAATTGCACAACTCTTGGCAATGGATTTGATCTACATTGATTATCAACTTTATGTCCCTATCTTACTTTCATGAGTTAATTTGCATGCTCGGGTTTGGTTTTAATCTTCATGCATGCCAAATCTGATGAGGATTCATAAATGTATGGTGTTAAGATGCTTGTCCAAAGCAGGGGCCATAGGGAAATGGGGTTTCATCGAGGATTATAAAAATAGTAGGCTTAAGGTAAGATTGTAAATTTTATTGAAACTTCTTCTACATGTTTAGAAAAATAATTTATTAACAAGCATTCATCTAAAAAATGATGTAAATTCAGAAACACAATGATATCAAACATAAAAAATCTTGTATTAAGTACATAGAAACACACTTAAAATAATAATTTGGTATTGTACTTCTGAAAATGTTGAAAGATGACATGAAATGAATATCAAATATTTTTATTTGCAATATCTCAACATCTACCATGTCATTATAATAAGACAATTTATGATTCCAAAAATAAAAGAAAAATACATATCTTTCCATTATTTTTCTATCCTCTCACTCCCATTGGTGTTGGTGACTCAAAAATAGAAACAAAAAAGGGTAGAAGATATAATCAGGGACTAACAAGGGTAAAGCCATAAACATGCTTACAAATTGTAGATTCAACTATGTTGCCTTATTTAAAGTCAACCTTTGTCCAAAAGGACCACGAATTCACATTGTTTCCATGGGTATGATCAACAATTTTACCTCTTGAACCACCAAAAAGGTCATCTCTATCATCATCCTTGACATGATCCTATCCAATGCAATTATCACTTCTTGCCATGATGGTTTCACCTTTAGATCATTTTACAATGCCAAGTTTTGGCTCCTTACTAGTAGTGTTATATGAACCATTGTGAATTCTTTATTTAGGGTTGTCATCCCAATCATCCCAAACTTTAAAATTGTTGTTTCCATTGCCCTAGTTATATAAATAGTGTTTAGAGGTGTTATTATTGTGGCCAATGATCATAGGAATTCCTAAGTTTTATTTCATGATGATATTATTATTTTGTAGTTGGTGCTCTCCTTCATTGTAATACAATCCTCCTTTTGTATACACTTCAACTTATTTAGAGGCCATGGCAATGACTCCCTTCACGATTCTCCATGTCTTGGAACCAATCTTTGTGGTCCTTGCGACTGCAACAAGCACTGTTTCATTTACCCTTCAATCATATTCTCCTTCTCGACTCTTTATAAAACAAAAAATAGGTTAAAGTTAAAGAAAAATTGAACTACATATGAAGACAACACAAGGCATTTGACAAGCAACAACAAATTAGTTTCATATTCTTAGATCAAGCCATATAATCAACATATACCAAGATCACAAGGTTTAGGCAATGGGAAACTTGAGAAAATTTATGTTGCTTGCCTAAAAATCATGATATAAATTGACCACAAACCCATGGGTTGACAATAAATCATGGAGTACACTATTGATGTAAATCATTGTAGTGATGTTATTGTTGTTACATAGATCTACCATGGTTTGATTCAAATTAATAGAACATTATATGTGATGCTTATCTTTTTTGAATACCTAGCATGACTACCTCATAGTTTTTTACAAATGAATAAAATAAATGCTCAATAACTAGGTTCAAATTTAAATTGAATTCACAAGCAAAAGAATTGTTAAATATTCAAAACTAACATATATAGAACATGCATAGAGATGCTAGAACACAACCTTCAATCAATCCTCACAATGGTAGTGCCCTAGTGTGCACGCTAGAAAGCCAATATCTTTGTCCATATCCACGGAAAGGAAGAGGACGATCACAATTAGGGGACAAATGTGGGCAACTAGAGGTTTGACAACCATATGACAAATGTGAGCAACTGTAACTTTCACAACTTGGCGATGAATGTGGGAAACCAGAACTTTCAGAATTAGGAATGAATGTGGGCAACTAGAACATTCACAACCAAGATGGATGCATGTGAGAAGATGGAAAATATCTTCTCAATCACGTTGGATAAAAAAATTCCGATGCTTCACATGGATGATGAATTAAATATCAAGATACCACTGACTAGAATTATTTGGAATTGTAGTTGATTATGGAATGATAGTTGACCCTTATCTAACTTTGACACTAATTCAACACCATAATTCTAATCAAAGTTGTAAGCTTCAATAATTCAAAATCCAAGTTAGCTAGCCTCATTAAAAATGCACATTTATCCTCAAATGTGACCAATTACCCAATTGTGAACTTTATAGAGATTAGGGAAAGAGAGCTAGTATTGTATGATTCTTACAGAAATCAATATTAACTTGTTATTTATACTCTATAGTTTTTAGATGGTTAAGCACTAAATATCAGACTGCACTAATAATCCTAATTGTAACTTTTGAATATCTTCAATTGTGTTTATTTTCATTATAGTAATAATGAAGAATTAGTTCACAATAGCAAGCCTATAATACTCTTGAGTCTTGAGTGTTCAAATTTGCAACATAATAGTGAACCACAAAATAAAAGTTCAATGAAAAGTCCTCATGCATCTAAATAACATTGTGAACAAATGATAGAACTCCATGTTATAGAGTTGCAGAGTTTACCTTAGTAATAATCTACTTAGTACTTGCTTGAACCACAATAGTAGTGCATTGCGTAGTGAATGTAATAGATAGAGACAAATTACCTAGACCCTACAAAGAGAGAAAAAATTCATCATAAAACATTTATCCCTTGCAATAAACATCATATTGAAATGATAGCAAAAGAAAAAAAAATGCATTTACAGATCTGTGTTGGAAATAGGAAATATGACTTTGGGAAAACATAAAGGTCTAAAGAGTGCTAGGATGAACAATGATTTCCAACTAAATAGTTAGCTTATATCGTAGACACACCTAGTCAATTACTATACTTGAAGAAAATTCTAAAAAATAAATATAGAAAATAGGTCATAATCACTAAAAACCAAGAATATTCATATATAAATCTTTACTATTTCTATGTACCTATCACAATGAACCAACAATGTAATAATGGAACAATCATGACAAAGAATGTCTATAACATCATTCTCCTAGACCATAATTTAGATTTTGGGCAATAGAAAAATCACAACACTCAATTCCCATGAGTGGATTGTCAAAAGTCACATTCAAAGACTTGAAGCATAACATATCTTCACTTGTTAATAATTGGGAATCAGAGCATATTTGCTTAGGGTGACTATAGATTCATTTAGTTATCATGGGTGCAAACAATCAATGAAGAAAAATGATCAAAATATGCTAATGAATGCATCAGACTACTATCACATTAGTGTATGCTCTTCCTTAGCAATTATCTCATGGTTGGTTGGTTAAGCTTCTCATATTTGAAGGTAAAATTGCAATGTTCAGATCTTTCAGAGTCAAACCCATAACATTTAAGTAGGTTTACTTCATTAAAGTGGAATTGGGATTCATGGCTCCCATAAAAAACAAAAAAACAAAAAACAAAAAACAAAAAACAAAAACAAAAACATTTTCCTGATGAAAAAAGGGAAAATAACATAAGAGATACTAGTACTATGTTTTTGTCTTGCTGACCTGAGAGACTACAGAAGAAGTTGTCATGGATGGAGGAGTTCGCCTAACAATAGATCTAAAACCCACATACATTCTTTGAAAGGCAAAGATCACAACGATGGCTCCTAGGCTTGAGGAGAGGGTTTTTTCTAGAAATTGTTTTGGAATCAACGAGTCCACCATTATTGTGAGGATTCCTAACATAGAGCTTGTGGGTATATTGGAGATGATATATGCAATAAGAATATGAGGAAAACACCAAACGAAAAAGAAATGTGAGGAAGAGGGCAATGGTTTCAATTGTAGAGGAATTACTATTATAGAGGAGGCCAAACTTTCATTCTTTAGGCCTGTATCTTGAAGCCAAATGATTTTAGAGTTCTTGATCTCTACCCCTTAGAATAGTACCCATTAGTGATCATGGAGGGTAGGCATATTAGAATAAGCAACTAGTCTTAATGATGAATTTGATAATGAAGTAGTTTTGACTTTTCACACAACCTTCAAATTGTTTCTATGTACTCCGTCGACAAAAGTTGTCTCCCCGCGACGTTCTTTGTCAGAGTCCATGATTTTAATGGTAAACCAAAAGGGACTAAATGAGCGGATCATGCAATATGATCCTTGAAAGAACTCTACTATAGAGCATTAAAGACTCCAAGAGGAAACCACCAAGAGAATTTAATATTGTGCAGGATTTACATTTACAATATTTCTCTCATGGAAAAGTGCACCATACCCCATGTACTATCTCCAAGCATCACTAGTTGAGATGTCACCACACAATTTTTTTTCTATATCTTCCCTAATTTCTCTTGCGACCTACATCACCACCCCCACGGAGAAAAAAATATTGTCCCATCACCTCCACCCGCATGATTTGTCTATTAAAAATTTCACTCCTATAACTATAGGGAAAATTTACAAAATGTTTTGTGGAGCACTCCTATATTAACAAATTAATCTTGTCAAGCAATAACTATAGTCCCTATCAGGGACTAAAAACCAATAAAAAAAAGATACCAAAACACAAATCCACTCCCTCTCTCACTCCCCTCCACGTGTAGCATCCTTTCCCATTCTACTCACCCATCCAATCCCCTCCTATTCATCCCACTCCATGCACCATTCCCTATTGTTGATTAAGGTTGGTTGTCATTGATGTCAACCCTTGAAGAAAGCCCCACAACATAAAGGTTTGGGTAATGGACCCAAGATTGTTTGATGTAAAGATGACTCATTATTGTCTTGTCATGGTTGATAATAAATAAATATGGATGAACTCCAAAGTGGTCCCCTTATGGTGAAAGCCTTCACGGGAAGACGCTTTGCGGAGTAAGAGAACCCATGCTTAATTGTGGAATAATGAGATGAAGGACAATTAATTTTTCACGTAAACTATCCTAGATGGATAGTGCTTGTCATTCCATTTCCGGTGGTATGTGGAATGTCACATAACTCCTCACAGTTAGAGAGTTATGGCCATGAGAAGTTGGAGACCCCAGGTTTGGGTAATGGACCCAAGTTTGGGTAATGGACCCAAGTTTGTTTGATGGATAACAGTATGAATTATGATATATTTTCAGATAATACTATTCTATATGGATAGTACATGTCATTCTATTTCTGGTGGTATGTGGAACGTCACATAACTCCTCATGGTTTGAGAGTTATGGCCTTACGAAGTTGGAGGACCCTCATATGTCATCTAGAAGTCCCAAAAGGTCAAAGTAGTCAAAGTGGTTTAAGAGATTTTAAAAGGTAAATAATAAAGTGAAGTAATGAGTGTATTATAATTCAAATTGAATACAAAATAAATTATTTCAATAATAAATTTAATGGAGAAATTAGAAGTGGGTTAACCCTAAAATAAGGAAAGTGGGGCCAAGTGACCTAGAAGATGTTTTTAAGGAAGCTACTTGGAGAGTATAAATAAGAGGCAAGGCTCTCTCATTTTAATTAAACTTGAGCATATTGAATATCTATATGTGTCTGAGATAACCAAGGATATCTAAGCTGAAATTCTGAGGGAAGGTGAAGAAAAGAAGGCTGAAATGCAAGGAAGGATAAATTCTTTTGATCGTGCTTTCTAAGGTATGTTATTTATAGGTCATCTCACCATTTTCGCTATAATTTTTTTTTCTATAATGTTTCCGACCGTGAAATTGCTATGCCATTGAGAAAACATATCCAAGTATATGTGGTAGAAAATTCAGCTTGTGGGTCGTTGTATTTTGAGAGTTACACTCCGTGGAAAATAGGGTTTGTGGCTAGTCCTGAAACTAGTCAAAAACAGGTGTTTCGGGTAAAAACGTCATAACTTTTTCATAACAGATCCAAATTTAGTGAGACCAAATGTGTTGGTTAGGGTACAGACTGTAGTATGTTTTGTAACAGTTTCATATCATTTCAACAAATATTCCGGGCGGGGAACGCTCTACAAGGTCACTCTCTAGAATAAACCAAAATTCAACAAGGTATGTCATTTTTTCTATAACTCCTTTTCTGAGAGGTTCCAAGTAGTGACACTTGGATGAATTGCATAAAACACACTGAAGAAAATTGTGTATCAAACTCAGATCTTTATACATTACATGTACAAAGTTATGATTACTTCAAGTTAGGGTTTTTGACTAATCCAAAACTAGGCATGTGAGACTAAAAAAAAGTTTGATGAAAATGCTAGTCTCTTGTTGTTAAAGTTAAGGAAGGTTTGCAGGAATGTGATCATATACACTAGGTCTATTACAGAGCTACAATTCAGATTTGGATGATGAAATTGATGAGGGCTTTTGGTTGAGGTACATGTTGAGTACATGGTTAAGACAAGTAGTTGATGAGTTGGCATATACATGAGGTGTATAGTTGATGATGTTGGTACATATTGATGAGTCATAGTTGAGTAGTTGACACATGATTGGTACATACTTGGTACATGGTTGGATGCACTTGTTTATGGTACAAATTGATTACAGGTTGTTTGATACAGGTTGGTGCATGGTTGATGCACTTGTTTATGGTACAAGTTAATTACATGTTGTTTGGTACAGGTTGGTGCATGGTTGATGCACTTGTTTATGGTACATGTTGGTGCATGGTTGATGCACTTGTTTATGGTACAGGTTGATTACAGGTTGAGGTACAGGTTGATGCATGGTTTATATTTATTGGTACATGTTTACAGTGGTATATCTCACAGTGATAGTGTGACAGTGGTTCCATCATTCTACTTCTACTTCAGGGTGGCAGGACGGGGCAAGGACAGGTGGTTGTAGCCACCTTTCGGTTGTAGCCGGAGAACATAGGGGGTTGTAGCCTCCTTCTGGTTGTATCTAGAGAATTGGGGAGTTGGAGCTTCCCTTAGGTTGTAGCCTGAGAAACTAGGCGTTTGGAGCCTCCTTCCAATTGCAACTAGAAAACAAAGGAAGTTGGTGCTTCCAATGAATTTAATTCTTCAAGACATATAAGAAAAAACATTCTGTGTTTTTCTTCTGATTTGGGTTTCCACGTAAAACACTGGTGTACTGTGTATGTGTATGATTGTTCATTTGTTCATTGCTTATTTACTCTGCAGTTATTGGATGACAATGCTACATTGATATAACACTTGGATTATATGGTTAAAAATGATTAAATTGCTCTATTACTTATTCACCCCCCTCTCAGTAATCCAACACCTACCCCCTCCCACCCTTGATCCCCACCTTATACTACCTCCATTCCACCCCAACCTTGTTTCACCCCGCCCCCCATCTCCCAAAATTTGAATAGCCATTTAATTGCATTGGGATAAGGGGGAAGCATATTGGGATGAGGTAGAAAACATGAGGGAGTGGGATGAGATGGGGGACATGAGTGGATGGCCACTCAAATTTTGAAAGAGGGGGGTAGGGTGGGATGAGACTGAAAACAAGATGGGGTTGATAGTGGAGGGGAGGGACGAGGAGCCCAAAGGGTAGAGGGATAGGAAAGGGAAAAGGGAGGAGTGGGCCACATGGAGGGGAGGAATGGGGAGAAAGAGAGGAGGTGAATTTCATTGTCATGTTTTGATTTTTTGTTTGTAATATTCATCTTTTTAATTGATTTTTTTTTTTAATTATTATTTTAGCTTTTAAGTTTTATTTTGATTTGATATTTTTTCAAAAACTTTTAAATTTGTATGTTTTAGTTTTATTTTAATTTGATAATTTCTTTAATTTGTTTTTTAAATTTTTATTATTTTTTAAATTTCTTTTTAAATAAAAATAAAAATATTTATGTTATTTCATTTTTTTAATTTTCTTTTTTCATTTTTTTTTTAAATAATTTTTTTTATACATTAAAAATAATAATAATAATATGGTACAATAAATAATATTTTGTATGTTTTAATTTTATTTTAAGTTGATAATTTTTTTAATTTATTTTTTAAATTTTTATTATTTTTTTAATTTCTTTTTAAATAAAAAT
>JASDQU010102025.1:536375-575144 GCA_032191745.1 Picea mariana
ATGGAGCTAGGATGGCGATGGCAAGAGGAAGCGACATTTAAATGGTATTTCACTCATCCCTCTTTAGTTAATAAATTCAATATAAACCTATGTATGTGATCAAGGAATCATACAATAAAACACAACAAGCTTTATAGGAAAGAATCATATTACTGTATCATATTAAATGTGAAAGAGAGATTACAACCATGGCCTTGATGTCGTAAGGTCCCTGCCAACTGTCCTTCGTTCCCCACACACTTCTTGCTCCAAGGATTCTGAGACCATGGATCTGATAGCTACTCACAATCTATCTTGACAAAGCAAATCTCAAAGCCACTCCAACCAAGCTAATAATTCCAAGCCAACCAAAGCTAAGCTAACTTTCTCCATGAGAACTCCTCTCCTTTTATAAGTTGAAGAGGATAAGGTGAGGAGGTTAGGATGATCCCACTAAATCATGAAATCGAGTAAGATCCAAACCATTCAGAGGCCACCTCACCATAGAAGTTTCTCCTTCTAGAAGATTCGAGAAAACACTTGTTTTTCCCACGTGTAGGCATTCTTGCACCCTGCCTATAGAGCAACCTGCGAACATCGCGCACCCTAGCTATGGTGCAACCTGCGAGAATCAGGAATTCTCGCACCCTGCCTATATAGCAATCTGCGAACTTCCTTTTTTACAGGGTTTTTACAAGGGAAAATGCAACTTCTTTTCTCAGGAAAAGTTCTTCTCCCTTCTCTCTTCAGGAACTCAGGCCACTGACCCCTCTGAAGGCAACATATAGGTTTACATCATTAACGGTCATAGGGATGACGAAAATAATGTGTAACAATGAGATACAATATGACCCAAATACTCTACCTCCTTCGCCCCAAAGAAACATTTGAATGGTTTGGCATATAGTTGTTGCTCCTTTAGTAGTTATAGCACCTTGTCAACATGTCGCACATGATCCTCCCAAGACTTGCTATAGATTAGTATATCATCAAAAAATACTAACACAAATTTTCGAAGGAAGGGCTTGAAAATGGAATTCATCAACTTTTGGAATGTGGAAGGTGCATGTGTAAGGCCATAAGGCATGACAAAAAATTCATAATGGCCTTCATGAGTTCATAATGTTGTTTTTGGGGTATCTTCTTCCTTCATTCTAATCCAATGATACCCTGAGCGGAGATCCAACTTTGTGAAATATATTTCTCCATGTAGTTCATCTAACAATTCATCAATGACGGGAATGGGAAACTTATCTTTAATAGTGATCTTGTTGAGATCTCTATAATCCGGACACATACGCTATGAGCCATCTTTCTTGAGTACCATTACCATTGGTGCAGAGTAAGAACTTTGGCTAGGTCTAATAATGCTAGCCTCTAACATTTCATCAACCATATGCTCAATTTCACTCTTATGGGCATAAGGGTATCTGTACAGCCTGACGTTAGGAGGAAAACTCCCAGGAATTAGGTGAATAACATGATCATGATCTCGAGTGGGTGGAAGACCTTTGGGAATATCTTCAAATACTTTGGAATTCTTATCAATGATCCCTTGGAGATCTAGGGGAATAGATGGATTAGATGTTTGAACATCTAGTGAGCATGGTTGTGAAATTACACCTTGATGCCCCTTTTTCAATAATTTTGTCATGCCATTAGAGTTTATCACCTTATTGGGTTTCCTTGTGATACCTCTTAACTCAATTTCTTTTACTTCCAATGAAAATTTCATGAAAAGTTCTTGAAAATTAAAAGCCATTGTTCCTAATGATTGTAACCATTGGATTCCTAGTACGACATCAACACCACCCATGGGTATAGCCATCACTGGTCTATTCATTGCAGATTCCCCCATAGTAAGATCCAACTTTGTGAAATAGATTTCTCCATGTAGTTCATCTAACAATTCATCAATGACAGGAATGGGAAACTTATCTTTAATAGTGATCTTGTTGAGATCCCTATAATCTGGACACATACGCCATGAGCCATCTTTCTTGAGTACCATTACCATCGGTGTAGAGTAAGAACTTTGGCTAGGTCTAATAATGCTAGCCTCTAACATTTCTTCAACCATACGCTCAATTTCACTCTTATGGGCATAAGGGTATCTGTACGACCTAACGTTAGGAGGAAAACTCCCAGGAATTAGGTGAATAGCATGATCATGATTTCAAGTGGGTGGAAGACCTTCAGGAATATCTTCAAATACTTTGGAATTCTTATCAATGATCCCTTGGAGATCTAGGGGAATAGATGGCTTAGATGTTTGAACATCTAGTGAGCATAGTTGTGAAATTACACCTTGATGCCCCTTTTTCAATAATTTTGTCATGCCATTAGAGTTTATCACCTTACTGGGTTTCCTTGTGGTACCTCTTAACTCAATTTCTTTTCCTTCCAATGAAAATTTCATGAAAAGTTCTTGAAAATTAAAAGCCATTGTTCTTAATGATTGTAACCATTGGATTCCTAGTATGACATCAACACCACCCATGGGTATAGAAATCATTGGACTATTCATTACATATTCCCCCATAGTAAGCTTGATCTTATTGCATTTTCCTGAGCAATTGATAGTTCCTCCATCTGCAATCATTACTTGAAACTATGGCATTGGATATATACAAAGCAATTGAGAGCTTTGGCTAATTTATAGTGAATGAAATTATGAGTACTACCATAATCAATTAGGACTATTACTTTTTTGTTTTTGATATATCCTTCGATCTTGAGGGTTTGAGGAGTGTTAATTCCAACCAATGCATTACACAATATCGTGGGAGTCAACTCTTCAGAAGAAATCGCTTCTACATTTTCATCTTGAGATGGTTCTTGTTCTTCTTCCTCTTCACAATCTATGTAGAATAATTTCTTCTCACCACACTTATGTCCCTTATTGTACTTGTTATCACAATTAAAGCACTTTCTGTCACAATTAAAGCATAAACCTTTTGCTTTTCTTTCCTCAAATTGTTGAGGTGTCAACCTTGTAGGTTGAGGTGTTTTAGAAGAAGGAGCATTATTCTCTCGATAGATGTTAGGAGTGGTCCTTCTAGTAGCCATAGCTATATTTTTAGTTTCAACATTTCTTGCCACCCTAAATGCATTCTCCAATGATTTGGGTTCTCAAAGGCGAACCTCATGTTCAACGTTATCCCTTAAAGTTCCTATGAATACATCAATCAAGTGATCATCTGGAATATCTGTTACCTTTATATTCAATCTTTGGAAGTTCTCAATGTGCTCTGTAATTGAACCCTTTTGCTTGATATTTATCAATTGGCTAAAGAGGGTATTGCTCCTTGTATCCTCATAGTGTACTATCATTTCTTCCATGAAAATTGTCCAAGTGACAAGTGATTTGTGAGAACAAAGCCATCGATACCACACAAATTGATTAGGTTCTAAATATAAAGAAGCAATTCGTACCTTTTGTGTATGTAGCACATCATGTAGATCAAAGAATTGCTCCATCTGAAGTATCCATGTGATTGGGTCCTTGCCATCAAACTTCCTCATATCGATATTAGGAACGTGGTTGGTCTTCAACCCAAAGTTGGAGTTTCTCCATTCTTGATTCATATTCCTTGTGTCCTCATCATGAATTTCATGGGATACATTTTCACTTTCAGGTGTCCTCTCTATTAGGAAACTTTTCAATCCTTCCATGATCTCCCTTTTTAAACCATCCATCATCCCTTGTAGTTCATCTTTTGTCATTGTCTTCTTTTGTAAATCATTTATGTCCCTATGCATTTCTTCAACTTCATCAAGAGTCCAAGTAGGACCGTCTGGAGGCCTATTTGGTGTAGAAGTTTCCTTTTTTGGTGGCATGTTGGCCAAGTATCACCTTTAAACCTTGATTTTGAAGTGGTTCTGCTAGACAATCTTTCTTCTGTTGTATCTCCAAACTTTCGACCCTTATGGGTATGATTTTTTTTTAGTAGTTATCTGATATTTCTTCTCTGCAATGCCACAGGTCTGATCAAAATTGGATGTGCCAAGTGGAATTTATGGTAACTTCCCCACAACTTGCTAATTTTTGGCCTTTCCAGGAGATCTCACTTGTATAGCATGCCCCACAAAAATAATTGATATACAATTCTGAAAATTGTACTAGAAATACTACAGACTGTCCACTATCCAATGCAACTGGTCTCACTCAATTTGGATACTATAGGAATAATTTATGATTGTTTTACCCGGAACACCTGCTTGAGACTAGTCAATAGGACTAGTCATATACCCTATCTTCCACATGATGTATCTACAAATGTAAGATGACCCAAAAGTTGAATTTTTTTATCACAGATACTTTAATAATTTCTATGAATATGTTGCAGATTTCAGAGTCTGAGATGTTACAAAAAATATTTTGTAGCGAAAATTCCACGATGACTCAATTCATGATGATTCCATAACCCTATCTTACACAGGTTGTATCTCCGAAAGTATAATGCCTTTGGAGCTGAAATTTGAACCCAACATACATTGATCTGTCTACTAAATATCCTCCAAGGGGTTCCTTCTAAAACATCGCAGAAAAAAATTATAGCGAAAATTCCAAGGTGTCTCAGATGTAGCAGCGAAACCCCAAGATCTTGAGCTCTGATACCATATGTTAAGAACCAAATATCAATATAGCATAGAAAAACCTCAGAATAAGTACTCAACGCCTTGAAAAAGAGATAAATTCAAATAATAAGCCTCTTCGAGGGGGCAACCTCCTTATACACCACATAAATGTCCAAATACAAGATGATTCCAAATGAAAATGTCTCCTTGGTATATATAGGAGACTAGGAGGTACAATTACAACTAATGGACCCAAGCCGACATAAATAAAATAACATTACTAATGTAATAGACCCTAATTGAGGGGTAATGTGCCACTATTTAGGGATTAACAAGTTGGCAAAGGGTAGGACTAGGAAACTAGAAAAAAATGGTCATGCAAAAAGTTTAAAACAACCACTTAGAACTTCTCCTAGAAAGCTTTGCATTACATCACTAGGGTTGAGAAGGTTGCCAATGTAGAAAATAGTAATTCCCACTCTAGATTCTCTGATCAAGCCAAAGAAGAAATAACCCAAATAGAGACTTCAATTGGGTAGAAGAGAAAAAGGCTTTCCAAAGAACAAACCGAGGAAGAATTTGATGGTTGGATTCCAAACCTTGGCTTCTCCCAAACCAATGATACTAAGATATTTAGGCTAACATAATTGTATTGGTTGAGCGAGGCTTTCATTTCCCAAGTAGTGGAGGAAAAAGACTTTCAACAACAAGCCATCCTCTACAAACTGGATTTGTTGGATAGTAAGTTTGAAGCAGTGTTCAAAGGTGTCTTTGGTATTGATATTGTGGTCTCACAACCCCAGGGCAGTGACAATGATGAAATGGCAACTTGGGAAGACTTTACAAGGTTAGAGGACACTCATTCCAATCCCATCCTCATTGATGAAGATCCCTTGTCTCCTACTGAATCCCCGAATGGGTTTACTAAGCCATCTGATTCTGTAGGCAAGTCAATTTAAGAAAGTTATACCTTGTTTTACGTTTAGCATGTGACTATTTCTCTTTCTTATGGTTTTTAAGCTATATTCTAGGCTGCTATCAAACCTATATAGGATTTTATATAATCAACATCGGAAACTAGTAAAACTTATCAAGATATTTTGTTATGGACCTTTTTTAACTCGCTATGATCCTCCTTACCTTAGTGGTAAACCAAAGTGAGACATGTTTGTCCTATTTTTTATATGATATAAATAAATAAAACTTATATATATATATATATATATATATATATATATATATATATATATATATATATATATAAAATAAACTTTAATTTATTTTTTAATTTTAATTTATAATTGTTGTATAGTGTGATTCGTATTGAATTGTAAATTACTCTTCACTTATTTTTTATCCAACAAAACACAATAACCATTTATAATTTATTTTATAATAATTATAAAACACTAAAAACATTTATGTTTGATGATATAATAATAAAAAAAACACAATAATCATTTATAATTTATTTTATAATAATTATAAATCATTATAAACATTTATATATAAAAACATAAGATGGTATAATAAAAAAATTTAATATATGTTTATATATTATAATAATAATAATCTATTTTTAAGGTTACGGTCAAGCCACATCAAATTGGTGTATGAGATCCTTTTTGTGAGATAAGGGACCTTCTCCGCCTAACAATTTAACTAATAAAATCTATAAAAATATACATACCCTATCCCTTATAGATTTGAACCTGTGACCTCTTAAGAAAAAAAACAACATAAGATAGTATAATAATAATAAAAAATCAATATATTATAAAACTAAAAAATCCAAAACAAAAAAATGAAAATTACAAAGCATAATAATTAAATTATTTTCATTTATTGGACTCATGGACTAAGCGACGTTTTATTTCATGGAGAGTAGAGCATTTTCCAGAATGACGGGTCTCATAAGATTTGGAAACCACACCTTAAACAATTTAATGGGAAAATCGCGCTTAGACATGGACTTCTACGAGATGATGAAACGAATTACTTTAATGATTTAATGAGAGTTATTTTAATGAAATTAGGGGTTTGATGTCGCGGTAATATATATATATATATATATATATATGGAATGTTATATGATAGCCAAAGCTTTAAGAGGAGATATATATAGATATATACGTGGAATGTTATATGATAGCCAAAGCTTTAAGAGGCGATATTTTTTGTTGTTGTTGCTAAACACCTTCCAATCAGAAATCTAAGTTGATTGGCATATCTTTCTAGATTTGGAACCATTGCATTATTAAAATGTGGTTGGGTTATTGTCATATCTTTCTAGATTTGGAACCATTGCATTATTAAAATGTGATTGGGTTATTTTCTATCTTTTTAGATTTGGAACTAACGCATTATTAAGATGTGGTTGGTTTTCTTTTTTCTTCTTCCAAGTGGATTTAGAACAATTTCATAAAACTTTAATTAAAATTAAATATTAAAAGAGGTTAAGTTGTTTGTAGAAGATTATCTAAAATAATAAACAAGATAAAATATAAAATATAAGATATAGAGAAAAACCTAAATTATAAAATAAGATATAGAATAAATATATTTTATAAAATAATGTTATTCTTTCATTTAATGTTTAGTTAAATTGTGATTTTAAAATTATTATTATTTTATTATTTAATACATAAATATTTGCATAAAAAACAGTAGCGAGCACCATAAATATAACCACAAATATAGAGGTAGCACTACCAATGGCAGTAGTTTCAATTGAAGCATCCCAAACAATTGTATTTGACCTCGTTGGTTTAGAAGTAACTAAATTGTCATTTTAAAATTATTATTATTTTATTATTTAATACATAAATATTTTGATCTTTTTGTTTATAGTTATAATCTTGGTTAACTATTTATGGTTTAATTTCACTTTTACTTGGATGATGGCAAAAAATATGATTTAATATCCATTGTTTTTTACTAAGCAAGAAATATCTTGAAAAATATAACATGCATACTTAAAAATATACAAAACATTTAATGCTTTATAGCAAATAGCGAAATGCTTACTGCTCAACAATGGTAATAGGCTATACCAAAATACAAAAATGCAGTAAATCTATAATACTCCATAAACATTCCCTACATTTGCATGAATTGTAGGGGATTAGTATTAGTGTGGATGATCATTCCCTTTCCTAAAATATATTGTTGCCATTGTCAATATTATTGACATCTCCTTGTCATAGGCGGGGTATTTGCAAATCACCTTAGAGAGTGTCTCACTATGATAGACCACCACATATCCATGTTGAGTGAAGTCTAGACTAACATCACATATGAAGTATCTGTCTCGATTTTGAATGACTATTGTAGGTTTGGTATAATGAAGTCCCGTGCTAAGCAGATTTTAGATTCTCAAACGCTTTTTGTTATGCCTTGACCAAAAAAAACTCGGCTTTGGCTCCACCCTTGGTCACTTGGCTCTGGGGCCAAGTGATATGAGAGATTGTCAATACAACACTATGGTAGAAGTTGGTGAGGCCCAAAAAACCACGAATATTTGTTAGTGTCTTTGAGGCTAGTGAATCATAAATTACTTGGATCTTGGTTGGATCCACATCGACACCATGCTCATCCATGATGTATCCTAGATGTTGAATTCTCCACATGTTGAATGATAACTTCTTTGAATTGGCATACAACTTGTGTTTTTGCAAGATGCTCAACACTTGTTGAATGTGCTTCAGATGCTCTTCCCAAGATGAATCTATTGAAGATGAGGATATCATCCAAATATATAATTTTAAAAGAATTAGTGAATGGATATAACCTATTATTCATCATCGTTAAGAACATTGCCCCAGCATTTGTCAAGATGAAAGGCATGAGAAACCACTCAAAGATAACTTATTTAGACTTCAAGGCTATCTTCCACACATCATTTTACTCCATTGGCATCGGGTGACACCCTAACTTCATATCAATGTTACTAAGAAACATGGTGCACTTGATTCATTTGAGAAGATCATCAATCTAGAAAACATTAGTTTTTTACTTTGATTTTTTCTAGAGATCTATAATGAGTCATGATGTCCAATTTCTCTTCTGAACCAACATAATCAAGCTCTCACAAAGATAATTACAAAAAAACGTGTATATCCCCTTGAGTTTTAATGAAAAATATGTGTAATATCTGTCCTTGATAATTTTTTATTATAAATTGTATTTCCTCATGACATATAGGAATATTTTCATGATCAATAATAATTTCTCTTAGTTTTTATTATAGTTGTGATGCCTTAGAGGTGTATTTGAATCAAGCCATTTCATCGGTTTCATATTATACTTCATCATCTGGAGCTTAGGTATGGGGTAAAATAGTCTACCTTCAAAGCTTTCTTAACAGACTATAATCATTTTTCTTAATTTTGATTATAGTTGTTCTGCCTTATAGGTTGATTTGAATCTAGCCATTCCAATGGTTTCATATTATTGTTCATCATTTAAGCCAACTTAGATAGCTATAAAACTGTTTACCTTCAATGCTATAGTAGACAAGAAATTGTTAACAACAAGAACACTAGGGATGTTGTTAGTTCTATTGATGAATTTTGAGGCACTCTAGGCGAGTGATGTCCACATTGATGTTCTTTGTTTGGTAATTCTTTAAAACTTTCCTTTATTTTTATTTAATGATCATAAAAACTTATGTTAGTTTTTTTTTCAGCGTTGCCTTTCCCCTACTTTCGGGGTATGCTAGTAATAAAAAAATCAATATATTATAGAAGTGAAAATTTCAAAACATATAATTGTAATATTTTATAATAAAAATGAAAAGCATATTAAAAGTGAAAAGTACAAAGCATGTAATTGTAATATTTTATAATAAAAATGAAAAGCATATAGAATGATTTATAAAACACAAGAGACATGCTTCACTTTTCATAAAATAAATCCCTATGTGCTCTATTTCATCAATAAGCATCAGATATGATCTCAAAGCCATCATAACTGTGGCATATATTTCTCGTTGAAAATAAAAATGTTTCTTTAACAATGTAATTAAATGGTATAAAAGTTGGGGCAAGGATGCCAGATGATTGGCAACTGCATGTTCTGTTAAGGCGTACAGGTTGTTAAGCAAGTCACCGTTTCGAGCCTTGATGGAACGTGTGTGAAGGTTGTGCCCCCAGCTGGTTGTGCTTAGGGGTTATAGTGGTAGCCGTCGAAATTGACCCTGTGTCATGCGAGTACGAGACGGGCGTCGTTGTTGATTCCTCTAGTCCAAAAAATAAGTAAATGGTATCAAAGTTGTTTTTCAATCATCTGTGAATAATGTTTTAAATCTCTGAAAATGAATACATATATATAGTGTAGGAGAGCCTCTAACAACCTCCTAAAGTTGTGGATCTCAAACCGCTCGCATTCCAAACTTACATATACGCACAACAACCTACAACCACTTTGTCTAATTTCGATATTAATCCAACACCTCCTCTTAATGGAGAAATTGGATTTTCTACAACAGAGCATAATAAAAATAACTCAAGTGGCATGCATGCTGCTCTATGTCTCAGCTAGGCTTACAAACATTACATAGAACAATTCAAACATAACCTTAAAATTTGTTTCAACTCCTTGTATGAGAGAGTTTTTCTCTTCCTCATTTTCCAGATTCTGAAACCTCTATGCATTTTCAATTTAAGCCTTCCCCTTTTGCTGAAAATTCCATGTTTCAACTTCTTATCCTTCATCTTCTTGTTGGTGTTTGTCATCAATCTGAAAATTATTTCATATTGTCCATGCTTGTCCTCTTCAACTTTTTCTTGAAAAACAGTTTGTATGTGAATTGCTACCACATACCATTCTCTATTGTTTTCTCTTCACCATTGAGCTTTTGATTATCAATTTGTTGCAACATAAGTTCATAATAGAACTTGATTTCTTCAAGGCTCCACTTCATAAAAAAATATTCAAATTCAACATCTTCTTCTCCAATATCCAATTTTTATCGTCTGCTACTACAACTTTTGTACAAAAACATGGTGTTTCAAGCCAATCTTCAAGAAATTGTAATTCTTCTTCAAACTTTGTTGACACTTCATTTTAGTGCTCTTCTTTTTGTTCCACTGCTTCTACTTTTATTGTTGGTGTATTAATGCCATTGTCTTCAAGTCTTGACTCATATTTGTCTTTTACTCCTTTTGCAACAATCTTCCCTGTTGTAGTTTCATCCACTTGTTCTGCAAGCATGGTTACTTTTCCACTTAACAAATCATTTATGAGTTTCTTCTCCTATAACATTTGGAACCAACATTCACTTGAAAGGTGTTCATCATCATATTTAACTGGATTTACCAAAGATTCACACAATTTTTTTACCTAAGATTCGTACAATTTTTCATAAGCAGTTACACATTCATCTCCATCAAGAGTCTTAGTTGTTGAATTCATTAAATCACTACATACTACATCATTGGCAATTTCCTCATTATCACAAGCTACTTTATTATCATCTATAAACACACTTTTATAATCAATCATTGTATCTTCAGTTATACCATCTTCAATCACTATTTCAATTACAAAGTTGTCCATACAATCACTATTTTCAAGAACAATATCTTGATTAATTCAGCTATCTTACTTTCCCTCACATTGTACTTCATTTCTAAAGCATTTCAAAACTCTTTTGTATTATCTTCTTCACCAAATTCATATAAAATATAAGACAAAATACTTTTATCCCGAACTAATAAAATATTTTATCCCGAACTAATAAAATATAATGTTATTTTATCTTTTCTCTCATGAATATTGACCAAACCATCGTAAACGAATTTCCATAAATCTACTAAACCTAGTAATCCTTCCATTTTAATGACCCAAAGCTTAAAAATTTTACATGAGAAAAATGACAAGACCAAAATTAATGTTTTCAATATTTCACAGATTTCTTCATTGATCTGGTCCAACACTGCATTATGTTCCTCAAGTATGGGTTCTTGAACTGAAAGCACATCATACTATATAATGATTCTTCGCGCTGATTCTTTCTCCTCATGTGTTTCAGCTCTCTCCGGAGCTATTTAATTTTCCTTTGCTGACCCATTACAGCTTCACAAACATGGCTTTCAGGTACATCATGCTCACAGGTGATTGACTTCACGTAGTAGATGCACGGTGGATCTCAGCAGCATCAACGCAACGATTTTGTTGCAGAATGATTTCATACGGGCTTTCTCCAATGTCGACTTAAGCAAACAACGACACCTCAAGCAGATAGTGATCTCACTACTCAGATCAAAACTCTTCAATGTGCAGGATCTTGATGAACCTCGGCTCTACTCCACGCGGCATCTTTATGGCAAATAATCGCACTTCTTGGGCGCTAACACAACAACAGAACAGAACTCCCACTGCAAACATTTCTAAAGACTGTAGAACCCAAACAATCTTCACCTCACGCACCTCCAAACACATAGAAATCTCTTGAGCGTTTCCTTCTAGACAGCAGGTTCGCGACGTCAGAGGAGATTAGGGGGCGCAACCTCTCCAATGCAATGATCTGGGCGCACCTCTTTAAACAACACAGGCACTAAAAACAAAATGCATGTTGCAGCTCAAAAGACGATGCACCGAGGTGATCAAACTCCAGTTGCAATGAGTCAGCAGGTTGAACAAAGTGGCTGGATTGACACTAACAAATTCCTTCTGCCGGGTCTCGATTTCGTTCATGAAAAAGGGCTTTTGCACCAAACTAGCACGTCACAAGAAATTACTTATCCCAGGTCTTAATTTGATTCACCAACAATGGTTGAATACACATCTGCAGGCTTTTTCATAAGTGGTGGCACGAAAATAGAAGATCGTGATTCCTCCATGCAGATGCGGTCTTTTGTTGGTCGCACTAGTTAGCAATCAACAAGTTGATAGGTAGCGACTTAGGAAGTGCGCTCATGTTCTTGGGCACATTCAATAGCGGATTCTCCTCTGCTCCAAAATACTCCAGTGAACAGATTGCACGCATGTAGATAGGCAGCGACTTCTTCAAAATATTTCACCAGCACTTTCACATTGGTCGCCTCAGGAAACACGCTTTTGTAAGCTGGAGTGGTCGATCAGATCACTGAATCTTATGCCTCAAAGGGCAGGGGAGGAGCGCCCAACAATCAGAGGAATGAGAGGTCGTTGATGTCTCTCTGAAGCAACAAAGTCTTTTACTCCACGCGGATCAAGAAACTGTTGCAACATTTACGTCAGGTTCACATATAGGATCGTACAGGAATCTTCACGCTGAGCGGCGGCAACGTTACTTCTCTCTTCACGCGACTTTCGTCTATTCTGCAACAATCTTGTATTATGCAACAATCTTGTGTGGCACGAGTGAGAGCGGCTTCAATCCTTCTCTCCAAACGATGATTTCTGTAGCTCTTTCTCTAAGCTCTGATACCATATTAACAAATTAAAACAGAGATCAATCACACACAGTGAGGACACAAGAGGTCACACACGTGAGACTACCCTCACACAATACATTTATTAAGATGGAAAATGATTATATATATAGTGTAGGAGAGCCTCTAACAACCTTCTGAAGTTGTGGATCTCAAACCACTCCTTGCATTGACCAATTGGTAACCACGTTTTGTTAAGGCATACAGGTTGTCAAGTAAGTCATTGATGTGTGAAGGTTGTGCTCTCACTTGGTCACAAGATTATAGTGGTAGTTGTTAGAATGGATCCCATCTCTCGAGAGTCCCGGACAGAATATGTTCATATCAATCACATATAAATGTATCTAAAAGCTAGTAGCATGAAAACCATTTCTCCTCATTAGAGATATGATAATTATGCATGAAAATCTGTGATTATAAATGAAGATCATTTCTCCTCATTAAGGGTATACATTATCCTCTTCATTAAAGATATTTATGTATAAACATAATTTCCCTAAATTGAAATATGATCATTATGTTTTAATATAAATAAATTTAATAAATATAAAAAATCATTTTTCTTTGTTAAATTTAGAGATGTGTGAGGTTGAGATCATATTTATAAAAGAGTAAAGTAAGTATTGTTATATTGAATTAGTATAGATTCATTTAAATTTTGAATCTATAAAGTATTGAGATGAATAAGATTCCTTGAGATGTAAACTTTTTTAAGAATACAAAATTTGAGGAATAATTTGAACCTCAAGGGATCTGATCCATCTCAATGCTTGATAGATTCAAAGTTAATATGGATCTAGGTTGGTTTCAGTCGCAGACAGTCACATGAAAATTATAGATGGTCATCATTATGTATATGTATATGTTTAAGATAAGTCAAATTGCTAAGCCCCAAGTGAGTTTTAATGGAAGTTGTTTCTTATTACCTCTCTCAATAGGTGTAATAGCAATTGTTTGAGGGAATGATTCATCCCATGGAATCCCCACATAATTATCAAATCTTACTAAAATGTATGTTGGTGGTTATGGGAATAAACTTCCAGGGACACAATTTGTTCTACAACTCAAAGAGAACCATTGAAGATTCATGCTTAAGTCCATATGTTTGATGTAAGCATCACACTAGCTCCAACTACAATAAGTAACTCAAGTTCCCGGTCTTCTTTATCTGTTTCCATAGAATAGTTGCTTCTTACATTTGTTTTTCTAAATGTAATGCAACTAACTTGTAATTTATTTTGAAATGAACTCTAACACTTAACCTCTACAACCAAACATTTTATGGGGGATTGAGTTGAAGGAAGAATTGGACCGAGAGAAACAACAAGCTAGGGTTTGATAGTCGCAGACACAACGGAGCACAACATGGTTACCAAAGGGGGCGGTAATGGAACCCCCTCATGCAAGAAGGTAGTGGTGGACAGGGGAAAAGGCTCATGCGACGACGGTTTCAAGGAACCAGTGACGAGCGCATCGAGATCGGGACGGGAAAAGAATTGGGAAAGCAACTAGGAGAAAAGGGATCGCATGGGGGAAGAAGCCAGAGAAACCCAGAATGATGTGCAAGAACCAGCAAACCCCAATGGGGTAGAAGGGCGCAACCCGTGTAAACCTAAGACATCACTGATACCCAAGGTGATACTAGAAGATCCACAAACGCAACTCTATCGGGACCAGACGAAGACACATGCACTCATTTGCAAGTTCATGGGCTTGTGGCCCACAGAGAGAACATTGCGCAGCTGGATAAAATACCAATGGAAGCCAAGCAAGGAAGTGGAACTCCACCTGGGGTCGAGAGGATTCTTCACAGCAGTATTCATGAACTTGGAGGACATGGATAAACTCTTTGAGGGGGGGGGCATACTTCCATGCCTCAACAGGACTATACATGCAGACATGGAAGGAAAACTTCTCCCCAAAGAAAGAAACCTTCAAGAATGTACCCGTATGGCCGAGGATTTACTCTCTGCTGCTAGACTACTTGCTACCCTCCACCTTCGAAGCAATAAAAAACAAACTTGGAAAATATGTGAAGACATCGGAAGCAACCCTAAAAGGGAGATATACCTCCTATGCAAGGATCTGCATAGAGATGGATGTTTCGGGGGCACTCCCAGAAGCCATGAGCCTCGAATATAGGGATGAGGAATGGATACAAAGCATTGACTACGAGAAGATCCCATTAAGATGCAAAATATTCCATGAACATAGACACCTATTCAAAGAATTCCCTCTCAATAAAAAACAAGAACAGGAAAACACCAAAATACAGCAAGATGAGGATGGGTTTATCAAGCCGAACCATATAAACAGAGCAAACAAGAAACCAAGTAAAGCCCCAATGGGAAGTAATCCGGAAGCCAGGCCTCGAACGGAAGGGTGGGACATAACCAACAAAGGGGAAGAAGGAGGAAAGGAAAAGGAAAAATCCAAAGAAGCTAAGGAACAAGCCACAAATGAGAACACAAATAGTCCAAGCAATAAGATGGAATAGGGGGGTAGCGCAACCCCTATGGACGGAGAAACCAGAGATGCCAACACCCCCATGTAGGAGGCATATGGAGATGCGGAAATGACACAAAGTGAGGTAGGTACGAAAGATCCTAATCTCAGAGATATTGTGGAAATGGAAGGAATAGATCTCTCGAACATACTGGAGCAATGGAAAAGGCAGGGCGTAGACAATGTACCAGCAGAGAAACTAGATCGTATCCAATACCTATTCCTCCTAAGGGAGGAAGAAAAATCCATAGGGCTCAAGCGCACGCACAGGGAGATAATACACATGGGAATCAAAGAAGGCGAGGGATAACCATAGCTCTCACCCAAGCAGACAAGAAGGAATAAAGGCAAGAAATCAAACAACGTAACCCTACAGGAACTAGGAGCTCTGCTGATAAACTCAGGTAAGAGAAAAAATATATTTCCCAACTCCCCCCCACATGTTTAAATGAAGATTATAACATGGAATATTAGAGGCCTAAACAAACCACGAAAGCAAAGAATCCTTAAAAACAGACCGAGGAAGGAACAACTGGAGATCTGTTTCATCCAAGAGACAAAATGTATTGTAGACATAATGGAAACAATTAGCAAAAAACAATGGAGCAAGTACAAGACGTTGGTTGTCGAAGGACAACCGATGGAAGGTGGTATTCTCACTTTTTGGAACCCACAAGTGATGAATCTATTAGCAGTCAAAGCCACTAGACACACACTTTCGGTAAACATGCAAATCATAGATAACACAGAGGTGATTCTATGCACTAATGTGTATGGTCCCCAGATGTTGGAAGAAAACAAAAGAATGCTCCTAGACCTAGAAAACCTAAAATCATGTTCCAACAACCTCCACTGGATCTTGGTCGAGGACTTCAACATCATCACGACACTTGCGGAAAAAAAAGGAGGCACCAGGAGATTGGATAGAGATGCGGAAGACTTTTCAGTTTTCATTGACACAATGGAGATGGTGGACATAAAAACCAGTAATGGCCAGTTCACATGGAACAACAAATGGATAAAGCAACATCAGATAGCGACGAGGCTAGACATATTCTTGGTGTCGGAGTCCATCATTCTACAGGGTTGAATAGACCTTTCAAATTCGAAAATTTTTGGATCGAACATCCCACTTTCAAGGAGAACATCAGCCAATGGTGGCGGGAGCAACAACCGGAGCAAGGGACAAGGATGTTCAATTTTTATAAGAAACTTAGGTACATCAAACATAAACTCAAGGAGTGGAACAAGGAAATATTTGGAAACATAAACCAAGAAAAAGAAATATTGAAGACAAAATGAGGAAACTCCAAGAAATATGCCTAGACGAGGGCTATATAGAGGATAGGAAAAAGGAAGAGATCCAAATGACCCAGGAATGGGAAGAAAGATGCCAGCCGGAAGAGACTCTATGGTGCCAAAATTCCAGAATCAGGTGGCTAAAGGAAGGAGAGCGGAATACAAAGTTTTTTCATAGAACGACCATTGCTTGAAGAACCCACAACAAAATCCTGAAATTTCAGGATCAGGATGGGATCGAGAGAGAGTCCCATAAGGAGATTGAAAACATATTGGTAAACCACTTCCAGGGGATAGCCCAGGAACCCAACCAAGACCAAACAGAGGCCATACAAAGGATAACTCAGCACATCCCCAGGCTAGTTACTGAGGAACAAAATATCAACCTAAACAAACCCATCGCTAAGGAGGAAATTGACCAAGTGGTCCAGGAGATGCCCAATGGAAAGGCCCTAGGTCTAGATGGCTTCACGGTGGAATTCTTCAAATCCTGTTGGGAAGTGGTCAAACATGACGTTTATGGGGTGGTGGAAGATTCAAGACGTTCGACCTCCATTCTGAAAGCGCTAAATTCCACAATGATTACTTTAATCCCCATAGAAAATGAAGCAAGGATCCTAGACCGCTACCGACCCATAGCTTTATGCAATGTGGTCTACAAGATAATCTCCAAAGTCATAACCAATAGATTGAAACCTCTCCTACCCACATTGATTTCACAGGAACGTGCGGATTTTGTAGAAGGGCGACAAATTGTGGACAACATCATCCATGCCCATGAGCTGATACACACTGAAACTCTAGAGGAGACGGGGGATGATAATCCAACTTGACCTAGCAAAGGATTTTGACAAAATTAGCTGGCACTATATGGCCAAGACTTTGGAAGCTTTTGGCTTTGCGCAACACTGGATCAACTGGATTGCCAGACTAGTCTCAATGACAAGTTACTCGCTTTTAATCAATGGAGCCCCAACAAAACCCTTCTGGCCTTCAAGAGACATCAGAAAAGGAGACCCGCTATCACCTTTCATGTTCATTATGATGATGGAAGGACTTAGTAGAAGCATAAAAAGCGCAACTACAACAAGAAAAATAATAGGCATCAAACCTTTCGAAAACTGCCCTACCTCCACGCACCAACAGTTCGTTGATGACACCTTACTCCATGGCACACCCATGGTCAAGGAAGAGAAATCCTATAAAATAATCTTAGAAGAGTTTGGGGAAGCCTCGGGCGCGGAGATCAATCACTCCAAATCCATAATCTATTTCTTCAATACCAACCCAACAATTCAAAGAAACCTGGCAAATATTTTGGGCTTTGAACGCAAAACGCTCCCAACGAAATACTTAGGAATCCCCCTGACATACAGAGCATGCAAAATGGAAACATGGGAAGGAGTGATCAACAAAATACAGGACAGGGTGAAAAACTGGACTTACAGATCCCTCAACCTAGCGGGGAGACTTACCCTGACCAAAGCAGTTTTGCAAGCAATTTTGACCTATATGATGTCAATGTTTCCCACTCCCAAAGGAATACTCTAAAAAATAAGAGCCATCCAAAGGGACTTCCTATGGAGAGGAGCGGAAAGGAAGAAAAAATGGGCCCTTGTGGCTTGAGAGAAGGTTTGCAAACCCAAATGCAAAGGAGGCCTGGGGTTATAAGACCCACAGGTAACCAACGAAGCCTACGGGGTGAAACTCCGGTGGATATGGGTCAAAGAAAAGTCAACACCATGGGCAACCCTCTGGAAGGCAAAGTATGCCCCGGACATCAACAACCAGGATCGAATTTGCTTTATGGGAACAAGGGAGGGATCAACCATTTGGAATCTAGCCTAGCGCAACAAAACCTAGATCCGGAAACACAGCTTGTGGGAAGTGAGGAATGGTAAACAATTAGATTATGGGAGGACGCGTGGCAACATGAACCCATAATGGAAAATCTGGACATGGAGGAAATCCAACAGGAGATGACCACGCAATGAAAAATCAAAGTCCATGACTATTGGAAACAAGAAAATGACCGCGATAATAGGAGGATCTGGGACAAACTCAAGCCACAAAACAAAGATCGGATTGCAACAATAGTGAAAGAGGTGGAGGAGGAATTGGGGAAAAGGAAAATTGTAGTCTCAGAAGAAGAGGACCAACTAAGATGGGGAAAGAAAAATGGTGGGGAATTCAACTTAAAAGAAGCTTGGAATTACATTACGGACCAGGACCAAGAAGATCTGGCACAATAGTGGGGAAAGATTTGGGATAGCCCCCAGTGGCCAAAAATCAAAATATTCAAATGGCTAGTACTTCACAACCGAATTCTAACCTGAGAAAACCTAAGGAAAATGGGTTTCATAGGCCCATCACGATGCCACCTCTGTCAAGCCATGGAAGAAACAATGAATCACCTCCTCAATGAATGTAATTACACAGCAAAGATATGGGATTGGGCGACAAGCATCTTTCACCAGTCCAATAGGACCCGAGGTAACATCAACGCAACCATCAATAATTGGAATGAGAGTTACAACAAAAATGAAATGGTGAACCTCTGATGGAATCTCATGCCAGGGATGATCATATGGGAGATATGGAAAGAAAGGAACCGACGCATCTTCAGGAATGAAAGCCTTCCAGAAGGGAAACTCAAGGAAGCAATAATCTCACAAATATGAGAAACAGTGCAGAGCTGCAACTGCTAGATTGGAAAAGCGCAACTCACAGGCCAGGACTCACGAATCCTGGAAATGTTTCACCTAAAAGACTGGCGCAACAACACATGGGTAAGGCAACCACCGCAACTCCAATCAGGAGAGCGCAACTGGACACCACCTATGGCAGGGTTCCTCAAGTTAAATTTTGACGGGGCGGAAAAAGAAAACCCAGGAATGACAAGGATGGGAGGGGTGATCAGAGATAGTGGTGGAAACATAATCCAGTTGTACGCTGGGAGTATGGGAAACTCAACCAACAACGCAGCGGAATTTGGAGTTGTGGAGCTCGGTCTCGAAATTCTAAGCCGCCAAAGGATGAAAAACACTATCATGGAAGGTGAATCCACCCTGGTCATCAACACAGTGAAGAGACTCCAAAATGGTACCAGAGTGGGAAAAGTACAGAGACACTGGTGCTTTTCACACTCCCTACAAAAAATCCAAGAGCATATGCAAACGATTAAAACAGTGGAGTTGTGTTGGGTACGCAGGTGAACAAATGGCATGGGGGATAGAATTGTCAACGAGGGGGTTAGCAAGGAAGGACCATAACTATATATTACCTGGAACAACATCCCGGAAGGACAATTCATAATCGACTGCCTCCAACTAGCGACAAAAGATCACGACAACAACTCAAGCAAGGAAGGTCACATCGAGGAGAGCAACGAAAGGCCCAGCGGAAGGCACGAGGGACCCAGGCAGGATATGACTGCCCAACACTCATCCACCAATCACAATGCAGGATCAGATTATACAATAGGCGAGGGTACAACAAAAGGTCGTGTCAACAGTAATATTTGTAGGGAAAGACCATGGGAAAGTATCGACGACAAACAACATGAAATGAATGACATAAGGCAAGAGGGATTGACATGGACCAGTATCGACCCACGACACCAAAGACCAATTACGGGGAGTTGCTCCGTAGGATATTAAGCGAGCAGGGGCTAGGGCCCGTATAGGGATAACGATGGAGTCATCATGAGCATACGTACCGTGACGGGGAAAAAGGATGGGAAGGTTTACCTATACGGGCAGACCATGATTAGAAGGACGAGTCCACTGTAGGGAAATTTCAATAAGAGAAGAAACATTAGAAATAGATGTAAACAGAAGAGCGCAATTGCAGGATCCACCATAGACACAAGGGCAGGAAACATGTTGAGAATCTAGCAAAGGAGCCATCATAGGCCAGACGGGATGGTGTGAATGAAGTGAACACACAACAAATGAAACCCCCTAGGGAAGGGAACTCGGAACAATCCCTTACAGATTTCAAGGATGGAGTAGGCAGCCAAAGACACGTAGGGCACCTTTTATACCCTGGTTTCACCGAACGAAAAGGCGACCATTACCCATTTGGAAAAGGAAATCAAAGGAAATCGCAAGGGGAAAACACAGGATGCTTTGACTCAGGAAATAGACTAGGTAACTGACCCAGGATCCACGCAACCCAGGGAAACCCTCTACCAAAAAACGGTGGAGATGGCATGGCAAACAAAGATGTTGATTGGCAAAGTGATCTTGGAAAGGGAGGACGCTAGGCGGGAGAACAACAAGGAACACACAAAATTGTCGAACAATATCTTGAGACACCTCAGTAGTTTGGAAACCATTACCAAACTGCTAACTGAGGTCGAGAAGGACCAGAAAGCCAAGATGGAGTGGTTGGCCGCTCAATTCCACCTCTACCTGCACTACATCCATCACATGGACATCACGCCAGTCGACGGGACCGGAGCGCCAACACACATCATAAAGACTCGCACGGTCTCCCAAAAGGAGGAGAACAAGGGCTAGGCTAATGAAGGAAAGAAACATATCATTATCCTGGACTAATGTCTCATTAGTCTATTGACAAGTCAGTCAGGTCAGTCATATGTTTGTTTAGTCTCTGTTTTTCCTTTTCATGTATGTTGTGATTATCTTGTCAAAAAATGGATATGGTAGGATTGGGTTGGTTTCCCATGGTGGCAATCCAGTCATACCTCTTTCCTTTTTCAGAAAGCGCAACTCCGGAACCTCTAGCCCGGTTTCCTTTTTGGCAGACCAGGGAGTTCCCCTTTTTTGTACCATAACCCTCTTTTAGTAATACAAGCTCTTAAACTCACTTACAAAAAAAAAAAACTTGTAATTTCTTTTAGTTATTAATTTTTTTTTTGGTTATCACATATGTATGTAAGTACAGTGTCTCTCGACACAATGAGCCCCAAGGTATTGTCATCTCCAATATTAGTGCCCAAACCAACATTCATTCATTCCATTTTTTATTGAACATTAGGTGTAGAAATAAAAATAATATATATGGAAAATTATTTAACTCGATACAAAACAAGTAACATTCATTAAAAGAATTTGAGATCTAAAATGAATCTTCTAAGAAAATGTAAAATAATTGTATCATATTTACAATATAGATGTTATCTAGTAAAAGGAAAACAATATTTTCTCATTAATATAGTTTCTAAATAAGATAAGTTGATGTAGAATTACAAGATGAGAATTAAAAATAACAATGAATAATCTGATAAACAATGCTAAAATATTTTAATTTATATAATATTTAATTTAATATAAATTAAAATTTATTAAATGTATAACTATTTTTTGTATATTTAATATTAAATTTAAATTTAAATTGTTCAAAATAAATTTAAAATTTAATAAATACAATTAAACAATATAATAATAATAATGTTAAAAAATGGTTATTATTTCTTTATATTATATTTATCATATTATATTTATCATTGAATGACAAAATAATGTATACTTTCACACACATGCATTAAAAGAAATTTGAGAACAAACATCTTAAGAGAAATGTATTTTATTGGATAAAACACATTTTAATAGTTAAAATAAGAAATATGTTTTTCATGTGTTTTTTATTTATCTAATTACAAGTTAATGAAAAGTTTTAAGTAATGAGATAAAATGAGTATCAATGAAAAAATGTATTTTTATTTTTCCTCCAAAATACAAGTTAAAATATATTTTTTCTCTTAAAATTATTAATAACATAAAATAGTATCATAATCCAAATTAATTGCATTTAAGTTGAACCCTATTATTATCATAATGAATGTGAAATCTATTTTTAAATGACTAGAAACAATAATAATATAAAATAGTCCATATTTATTATTTTGTGGGTATTTAGCATATTTCAAGAAGATCTTTCCCAAATCTTAAGAAATGTGGGGTTTATATGTACTTAACTATTATTAAATAAATATTGGCCACATAGTTACATTTGACTTATATAGCTCCAACTCATTGACTATCGTTGACACAATTTTCTAAAATTCTATTGGTTATTGAATTCCGTGGTCAATGGTGACATTTTTTAATTCAAGGCCCGTTTTAAACCTCAAATTTCTTCTCATACCAAATTTACACCAAAGAAAACCTCAATTGAGGAAAAACTCCAATGAAAATGTTCTGTTTTATTATTCACTAAGAAGATTATAAATACTCCAACGCATGAGACAAACACTTCCATTACAAAGGTTCCCTTACTATGTTTGTGTGACTCTTGCTTGGATTTGAGTACACAATGTTGAAGAATTGTTCTCTTTATTACCTTCCAAGATTTACCTTTGAAATCCCATCCTTCTATTTTGTCTCTCCACTCTTTTATGAATATTGAGATACATGATCAAATATGATCAAAGATATTAACTCATTAAGTAATTTGACCATCATTATTTAAGAACTATTGAATCAATTTTGATTAAATCAAACTATTAAGTGTCTTTTTAAATAAAGCTATTAAAGACAATACTAGTAGACTAGCTTAATAATTGGTCGACTTTATAGTAAATGTCCTTAATT
This sequence comes from Picea mariana, assembly GCA_032191745.1. Taxonomy (NCBI): domain Eukaryota; kingdom Viridiplantae; phylum Streptophyta; class Pinopsida; order Pinales; family Pinaceae; genus Picea; species Picea mariana. Next base: position 559,717 of record JASDQU010102025.1, read on the forward strand.
CACTCTTCAAGGCATAATTAATTTTTCTAAGACAAAGTCAACTTTGATTACTCAAGACATATCGCATAAACATATTACATATTTCATGGATTCTTGGCCTTCAAACTATCACGCTTTGTTTTTTTCCAACCCACCCACTCTTAGCCAATTTCATCTTCCTATCTACTCGAGATTAGGCTTGACTCTTTGATCAATTTCAAATCATATATTAATACTACTATAAGTAGACATCCAACATTGGCCTAAGGTAAGCTATCATGTATCTTACACACATACCATTCTCTTATCTACACCATTTCTTGAATACATATTTATAACAACTTTGATCCATTATGGTGGACTTAACACATACATTTAATACTTATGATTATATATTTGTCATGTTACAAACATTAATATTTTTAACATTAACATATTTTCCAAGGAAAACCTCATAGAGAAATCCAAGGGATGTTTCTCCGCATTTATGGATGGAATTCCCAGTAAACTCATTAACATAATCTAGTGCACTTAACCTAGGGGGATTCAAACTGAGCATATGTTGACTTGAAACTAGCCAAATTCCAAACAACATTGGAAACAACCAATTGAAATAACCCCTTCAACTTAACATTAACATGTTATAATCACATAATATAAAATTTCACACATTAATATTCAATATTATAACTCAATAACATTCAATATTAAAGTTCAATGTTTGCTCCTCCAATGCTCCCTTAAACGAGAGTTCCAATAAAGTGCTAAAGCTTTCAATTATTGAATTGTTTGAAAGTTCCCACCATCTTCATGATCAATATTGCAAATATTTATGTTCAAAATCAATATTTGTCATTATTTAAAAAAAACTCGATGTTTGTTATCTATATCCCCTCCCCTAGATGAAAACTGCAACTACTACAAAAGTTGATCATTAATTAAAATTGAGTGTGTCATCCCATTTTTGACACTTCTTGACTATCCCGTTGAGTTCAAGTGCCCCTCCAATATGGCAAACACTAAGTTTTCAATTCCCCCTAAAATCGCTATGAAATAACCAAGGATTTCAACTTAAACTATTCATACATGATTTGACTTTGAAAATCTCATATGGGTTGATTAGCATCCACCAAGTCATATGGGTTGTGATGTGCGCTAATTCTCTAGGAAAGTAACATATATATATATATATATATATATATATATATGAAATATATCCTAAATTTTGGCCCATGCCTCTAGACTATATACCCTATTACAATTCAATTTTAGTTTCTAAGTCATGTAGTACAATCACAACACAAAGCAAATAAAATAAGAGTGTTGCAAAGACAACAAGTTCCTACTTTTAGTTGAGAGATAATTTAAGAAACATATCAATAATAATTGAACCAAGGTTTGGCTCTCCTCAAATCTCATTGACAACAAATAAAGTTATAGGTAGTTTTCTCAACGTCACATAAATAAAATAATTTATGAAACACATGAATAATAATTGGACTAAGGTTTGAGTCTCCTCGATTGCAAATTAGAGGTAGTTTTCTCAACCTCATGTAATTATTCACAAGAAACTTTTACTTTTATATGCATGTGCCAATATATAAATGGAGTTTTCCAACAGAGAGCAAAGAATTTGATTAACACTTAGAATGTATTGTCATATGCTTATATAAGCACATGGACAAGTTTATATTTATCTTTGTAATCAATGTATAAAACAACCTGACATAACTAAAAACACACAATAAAGAGAGATCGTTAGGCAAAGGCTTTCAAATGGATTATCCTCATGGCAATTCGTTTGAATTCCCTTATAATTAATATACAATGGCTAATATTGTATTTACATATCATTTTTTTCAGCATCGCTAACTTTACACAACATATAGATTTAATCTCCAACTTTACAGTGCATACCAATTTAATTAATAATTTGAAGAAATATTTAAATTTTTTGATAATAATGGATTCAAATAACTTTCCCATTTAAATTTGGATTTGTTTTTAAAGGATTATTATTTATATATTTGGAAGTTTCCATTATATTAATGAGCTTAAGAAGTTTAATCTCGTATGAAGAAAGAATTGAACTCTAAACAAATATACAACAATGTATATGAAAATAAGATTCACAAAGTATCATTTCCAACTATGATTGTTTGAAGAATTACTGTTACATGTTGGAATACCGAGGGGTAATCAGTATTACTTTTTTTCAACAATCAATAGTTACTTTATATTTTGTTAATTACCATAATAGATTAACAATGGACTTGTTTGTAAAATCAATTATATAAATATAATTAATAGGAATTACAAGGTTTTTTATGAAGAATAGTGAAGGACATAAATCCTTTTTAGAGCACCAAATCTAGGAAACACAAATCCCCTTCTTCAGGGCACCAACCCTAGGAAGCACCAACTTCCTTGTCTTTAGGGCACCAACCCTAGGAAGCACCAATTCCCTTGTTTTTAGGACACCAACCCTAGGAAGCACCAACTCCCTTATCTTTAGGGCATCAACCCTAGGAAGCGCCAACTCCCTTAAGTAAAGGATATGGATCCTTCTATGCTCCTCCCTTCCACCCTCACTTCATAAGAATCATCAGTTCTTCTTCTTGGATTATGCTGCTATTTTGATCTTCTGAATTGGACCACAAAGACACTTTCTTCTCACCATTCATTCTCATTTATATACTCTGCCAACTGGTGTGAGCTATGAAACATTGTGTCCCTTTGATTGGACCATCACACCTCTTCATTTTAAATTAACAAGAATCTCTATTATTATTCAAACATCATTGTCAAGGTTGTTAATTCAGTGAGAGTGCTTTTCATAAATCGATCACAGGTATGGATCAATTTATTTTAACTCGATTCCATGTCTATGCAAATGTTGCAGAAATTGAATCCTGCATATGCATTTCTTTCAAACCATATACATGTGACCATATGCACAAAACCACATCCTTATTAATTAAGAGATGTACACAGTGCCTCATGGCTTATGTGTTCGTAACCCATGACTGGGGGATGGAACCTAGTCCTCCAGTACTTCGGCGTTCGGGCGACTTCTCTCTCATCCAATCTTCCGGAATTTCAACTCCCCAAAGTAGTTACCTCTCACCAAGATTGATCTAATGGTTAGCATGATTCCCGGAACCAAATCAATGGTTTAACTTTGATCCTTACACTATCCTTCGAATGCTTAATTCAACGGCTATGACTTAATCAACCATTGAGATGGATGGCCATTATTTACTTCGGGACTTCTAGCCTTTGCAATCTTTCAACCTTCTAGAGTACATTTCACCGAAGTAGATCGAATAGTCGATATTTGTTCTTTCGTAGATGAACGATCCTGGATTTTCCAGAGGTTTCAAACAAATCGACGACATTGACTTGATCTGCAGTTGAGTGGATGGTTCTCGTTCACTTCCGGACTCCGGTCTTTGCAGTCATTCAATTCTTCCGGAGTACATTTCGCCGAAGTAGATCAGACAATTGATATTTTTTTGTCCATAGATGAACGATCTTGACTTGTCCATAGGTTTTAAACAAAGCGACGACCATGACTTGATCTGAAGTTGAGTGGATGGTTCTCGTTCACTTTGGTGCTTCAGGGGTTCAAAGGTCTGGGTAATTGTTGCGCCAATTTCCACCGGAGTTGGTTAGCGTTGAAGTAGTCAACATGGGAGTGATTACGTCATGTTTTGATCTAACAGTCATGTGAGAAGTCGGAGGATCTTAGATCAACGGTTAGCATTGACTTCGACCTTTGGCGCTTCGGGTAGTTGTTGGTTTCCTCTGAAGGACAAAATCCCAGAGTGACATGACTTGTTGAAGTCATTGATGACTTGTCACTAGTTGAGTGGCTTCCACGTGTCACCTAGATTCGTGACTTACGTAACCTAAAGTGTCAACTGGACCTAAACACTTGTCACCATCTGATTGCACCATGTATCCTTGCTGACGTGGATCTCCTGATGTGGCACATGACCTCCTCCTGTATCTAATGGTCGTAGGTTCATCTATATCCTTGATCCAACAACTGTGATCAGTTCATTTCGACCTTCGATACTTTGGTTTATTCGCTCCCAATTCTCCCGAAGTGAGATTCTCTGACTAAAGCTCGAGCAACTTGACTTCATCTAAAGATCCATCTTTGACGCGAAAGGATTAACACGATCCAATAGTGGTTGATATTTCAGCTATTTAGGGATCTCGTGAATCCTTGATCCAACAGCTGTGATCATTTCTAGATCAATGGTATAGATTCATTTCGACATTCGGGACTTTGGGTTATTCGTTCCCAATTCTCAATTTTCTCGAAGTGAGATTCTCCGAATAAACTTCGAGAAACTTAACTTCATCTAACGATCCATCTTTGACGTGAAAAGATTAACACAATCCAATGGTTGTCAGGATTTCGGCTATTTAGGGATCTCATGAATCCTTGATCCAACGACTGTGATCAGTTCTAGATCAATGGTCTAGATTCATTTCAACATTCAGTACTTTGGGTTATTCGTTCACAATTCTCTATTCTCCCGAAGTGAGATTCCCTAAATAAACTTTGAGTGACTCCCAGATCTGACGGTCTTGGTTTGTCCAGAAATATACATCAGTGGACAAGATTCTCCCTCAATTCTTTTGTAGCTTTACTATGGGGATTTCAATCTTGATCGTGTTTCTGCAATGTTCTTTCCCTTCTGAGCTTTTTGGTTTTGTACTTGGATTATAACTGATCAAGATCATTGATCTGTTGGGAATTCGATCCCGATGATGTTTTTTGTGTTGCGTTGATCTCGTGAAATCTAATGCGTTGCCTCTCTTGAACTTTAGGTAGATTCCTCTACATGTTGTTCATAACAACTCATCATCACATCATTATGACATCGGTTGTTGACACCAATAACAACACATCAATGAAAATATGTCCAACACTACAAGCATTGTGACATAGGGTACACCCGCTCTCAATGTATATGAAAACAAAACCCACAAAGTTATAATTGCCATATATTATCATTTAAAGGATTGTCACTGCAAGAATTGTCACTGATGGTATTCTCACTCTCACACGTATAAACATGATCAATTAATAGGATGGCGTGAGAGATAATAGAAATCAATACTCATTCGTTGCACATGAGAAAACCTCAACACCCATTCTTTTTAAGTGGACACATGGCAGCCATGAAGATAATCCAATGAAAACGGTGTGGCAAGTTTGAAGCCCGGGGTTCTCAGATAAACTTGGATGGGCGAGATTGAACCCTGTGTGTGAATTCTGGGACGAGCCAATACATTTCCAATACGAGACATCCAAATCTCGATTAGTTGTCTCATTCCTCTTTTCGTATTCACGAACCTGGGTAATTTGATTGCATAATGTCATTAATTTAATGGATGTCGTAATAGGCACATACTAGTTGATTCTATAATGAAGCCTTGCAAGACATAAAGAGCTCTATGGCCAAACCCTTCTCGAGAGGAAAGGCCAAACAAAATGGTTTTGGAAGTAGAAAATCTATAGTGGTGTCAAAATTGCATAGGTACGAATCGATTGTTCTTGTGGCAATTCGTTTGAACTCCATTATAATTAATATACAATGGTTGAGATTGAATATTTCTTATATCACATGGTGTGTTGATATTTACATATTAATATTTTTACAACATATCCAATTTTACACAACATATCAATTTCAATTAATAATTTGAAGAAATATTTGAATCTTTTAATAATAATGAATTCAATTAACTTTCCCATTTAAATCCGGACTCATTTTCAAAGGATGATTTTTTTATAGTAGGAAGTTTTCTTTAAGTTTCCATTATATAAGTGCATTTAATAACTTTAACCTCATATGAATAAAGAATAGAATCCATAGAAAGAGATGCATCGGCAAGACATATATGAAAACAAGACTAAGGAAGGTATCATTGCCAACTATCATCGTTTGGAGGATTAACGTTGCAAGCATTGTAACAGAGGGTATTCCCACACTCACACGTACATATAGACATGAGGAAAACCATGTCGTGAGACCTAAATTACCATTACAATTTTTTGTTAGATCTCCATCCGTTGTTACAATTGTTGGCTACCTAAATCTAGGTTGCAGACAGGAGGCTGGTAAACTTAGATAATAAATTGAAATTTTGCAAAATGCAACTGATATAAAGTGTAATTGCAAGTGTTTTCTTCACATAGATCGAGATGGTAGTTAAACTTAGATAATAAATTGAAATTTTGCAAAATGCAACTGATATAAAGTGTAATTGCAAGTGTTTTCTTCACATAGATCGAGATGGTAGTTATGGATCATTGATTAAGGTAAGAAATTGACTCTACCTCTTGTTGTTTTGCATCCCTCTAAATTGAAATTTTGCAAAATGCAACTGATATAAAGTGTAATTGCAATTGCTCTTCTCACATAGACCAAGATGGTAGTTATGGATCATTGATCAAGGTAAGAAGAAATTGACTCTACCTCTTGTTGTTCTGCATCCCTTGTTTCTACTTGGGAAATTGTTTCCACTCGTGCCTTTGTCTCTAGCTCCATTATAACAATTGTTATTAACCCTATAGTAGATGTAGATTTTCGAGAGATATACATAGCCCAAGATACCATGTTAACCATACTTGTCACAATATATTTGAAGGAAATATATATCATCATGACCTCCTCAGTGGCAATTCCCTTTATAAGAACTTTGATACATGTGAGTTATTGTTTCTTAATGAATCTTTACATCTCATGGACCTTCACCAAAATAATTGGTTTGTCAACATATTATCCCTTCGTAACTCATAAATGGTGAATAATGAAAGAGAAAGCTTTGTTTTAATTATTGTTATGAATATGGTTTATTAGATGAAGTTTTATTTTTGTCATGAATATGGTTTATGAGATGAAGTTCTATTTTGTTTGAATTCCATAAAACCCCTCTCCCCAAAAAAAACCACTTACCATTCATGCTCTAAACAGGGAAACTTAAATAATATAATTTCCCTTTTCAAGCATGAGAATGAAAGCATTGGAAATTACAGTTTAAGAAGCAACAAAGGGTTGGAAATTTCATGTTCAAGCATGATATATGATAGCGCTGAAAATTACACTTCCAATTTGTTAATATTAATGTTGTTATTAGGTTATTTTAAATTTACTAGAGCATTCAATGTGTTTCCAAAACAACAACATAAAGAGGATCACTAAAGGAAACACAATCACAAGGTACACAACATTTTATCCTAGGAAACCCTCATGGGGGAGAAAACCCAGCAAAAACTTCCTCAATAATAGATTGCCAATATGTCCCCGAGGTGTAGGACAGTCGGTGATGGAGTGTGTTGTTAAGACACTCTGTGATGTTAAAGTCATCGGTTCAAAACCTGCGGGGACAAAAAATCCAACCATGTTAAGGGTTGGTGTGGCTCAGGCCGTGTGCGATCCCCTAGGTGATTTTGACGGCTTAGATGCCCCTGAGTTGTGGTTTCTCAGTCACAGGCTAGTCCCGCGGGTCATGGACAAACTAGCAAACAAAAAAAAAAAATTGCCAATACAATTCCAAGACTAAGACCAAAACACCAAGAATAAACTAGGACTAAGCATGTGCCTCTCTTCTCCTTCCTCCTTTAACTGCAATTGCCTTCAAAAGATGTGCACTAGATGATTGAGTGAGTGAATGAATAAGTGAGGCGCCATCCTCACTTATAAATTCTAGTTGAGGAGGCGCTAGGGTTATGTCTCTTCACTTAGTAGGGTCGACTTCTTCCAAGAGTGGTTAAAACCACTTTATAAACCCTAGGGGTCGACTTTACAAATACCACCATATAAATATGGTTTGACCAATCCACAAAAGGGGATTTAGTCTTATATAAGACCCGACATGATCAATCCACAAAAGGGGATTTTTTCTATAAGATAATAACTCAAATATAATTAGAATATTATTCGAAGTTACAATATTTCAACACAAACAAGCAAAAAAGCACTCGGAACTCAAAATTGTTTGTTCAACATAAATGAAATAGTAGTGTCAAACTTGCAAAAGAGTGTTGTAAATTGTACTTTAAAGCGAGACAAAAGAGATGGAAATTACAATTTCAAGCAAGCAAGCGAGGGTTGGAAATTGCATGTTCAATTCTAGAAAAGAGGGCTACAAATTGCATGTAGTGTCTCTCTACGACCTATGTTGATCTCTAAAAAAATACAATTTTTTTTGGGTTTACTCACCTTCTTTTTGTTTTCCTTCAAGTGCAGGGAAAGAAGAAGCATGTTGTCCCTCCAATGTAGCCCAAGAAGAAGCATGCCTACTCTGTGTTTTCCATCTCAGGTTTGTTACCTCGGTATCTGTAGATGTGTATAGGTATCTCAATATTAGTATCTTGGCTAGTCATAATCACAATTGTTGTTCTAATATCCCTCTATGTTCCATAAAGTGACTAATATCCCTTACTTTTCCATATTCAATTGGACCTGCTAATGGGATTTATGCTTCAACCGCTTAAGCTAGTGGATCGACTTCAACCATATCTACGACTAAGAAATGAATTCAATAAGATGTTTTAAATTCTAGCTTTAGATTCCAACCTATGGATGAATATTTATTCAGTGTCTACACTATCTAGAAAAAATCGCATTGGTCTTGGTTGTGCATCCAACATGTTGACAGCCACATTGCCACCTAACGAACAACCACATTGTGAGTGAAATGGGAAAGCATTGTAAGATCAAATGTGTGAAGCATAAAGAATAAACAGTTAATGTCAAATAACTAATGTTAACATGATGCTTAGCATTAATCCACCTCACGAGATGTAATGCAAATATATCTTTCATTTCCTAACTTTGAAAACAAGTATTTCACTAAAATTGCTCCTTGCCTCAATATGAAGCCAAATAAGAAGTAAAAGTTTCTAATTCGAGGACATAAAAGGTTTTGAATATTTTTTTAAATCAAACTTAGGATAAAAGGTTAATAAGTACATTGATTTGTGTGCACAAGTGAGTAAATTGTGGCAAATCGATTCATATAATCCCTGCATCCTAAGGGTAGGGACTGATAATGCAACTTCCAATCATTTTTATCATAAGGTTGACAACCATAATTGAACCAACATATTAAGGGTCGTGAAATATCAATTCATCACAATACTCTAAAAGACAAACACATGTTAAAATACAATCACCTACATCCTACCCCTCTATTAAGAGTAGTTCCAAAACATTTTGTGTAAAGATTGTCTTTGAACCCTGAAATTAATGTGATTGATGTCCATAGGGTATAGGATAAGATCAATACCAATTTGAAGTTGGAAATTGGTTATTCCAAGATGAAATAAAATACTAAGGGTCATAGTTCATACCTTGAAATGGTGGTCATGGTTCCCAAAACCATCTTCGATTAACAAAAAAAATGTGTTAACCATTCTAGTTCACTCCTTGATATACTACTTTTAGGCTTAGCAATCGAAAACAATTCTTGGTATCATGGTTCTCAACAAAAATACTACATATTTTTACAACATTTAGTGGGCATTCTTGTCGAGCTTGCTTCTTGGTGCATTTGGGAGAAAATATTGTTAAAGTTTTGTCCATGTCCTCTTGCTTCTTTTTAAATTGAACATTATCAAGTTGCATGGATACTGAATTCAAGATATTTGTCTTCGTGTCTTATATCATATTCTTGAATTCCACCTTATTGATTCTTGATGTGGTCTTTGATGATGGTGGTGGAATTGATCTTGATCCTCTTGTTTTCCTCATATATGTTCTTGAGTGATTCTTGAAAAATTCCCAAATTTCATCACAGGAGAACTGATAAATTTCCTCGATAGAAATCATATTCAGAGTTTCCATCCACTCATCACAGATCCCTCTTAGAACCAATTTAATGAATTATAGGTTTAATTAGCAGTTAGTAGCTCATTTGTAGTTGAATTGAGACCATTCAACATAATCTTACAATTAGTAAGTTGATAGGGTCATTATGAATATTTCATCCCCCAAGTCCCTTGACTTATAATAATCTTGATATCTCTTTGAGAACATTTCCTTCATTTGATCCCAGGTATAGATATTTCCTCCCTCTAATCACATGAACCAATGCAATGTTGTATGTTTCAGGTTGAGGGAAATAGGTGCAATGTTTGGCCATCTCTCTTATACTCATATGTTCGACACAATACTTCAAATTCAAACAAGAAGGTGTTTGGATCTTCCATTGGAAGTTCATAGAAATGTGGGATGTATGAGGGATTGATATTCTTCATTTTGGCTGCCTCATTAGTCTTTCGAATAGCAAATTCATACTCCACCACTTCCTCTTCATTGTCATTTTCCATCTCGAATAATGAAATAAACCCAAGACTTGAAATAGAGGACTCTATTTCCTTAGTTTTAATGTTTGGGTTGTTCTCGAGAAGAGTTGCCTCAACCCTTTTTGTTACTCCACAAAAAAATTCAACAACAATTTGGGATGAAATAGAACTTCCAATCATTAATGGTTTTTCTTTACTTCCAAACTCATCAACCATTGGAGTTGCAAGGTCAACACCTACTCCTTGTGCACTAGTCCCTAGATGTCCTTCGATAGGAGGAATATTAGGGAGAAATCTTCCCAACTTATCCCTATGTTCTTCGTACATTCTTATAAATAAAATAAAAAAACACCATGGAAATGAAAATATATAATTGGATATATAATTCCAATCTAATAACTCCAACAACTAATTTACATACCTAAAATAAATAAAATACTATAATATTTGGCATTTCCCTAGCAATGATGTTTGTTATCACCTAGCCTAGGGATAACTAAGGAGATCACGTCTCGAGGCCCAAAGGTCCTAGACATGGAGTACGGAGAGCCGAATGACTTTAGCATGGCACCGGAGGGCCCCTCTTTTTTTCAGTGCAGTCCATTTATCACTAGCAGCAGTATTCATCCCACCAACCTGGTCCTAAAGTAGCAGTGAGTCTTTCTTTATGAGGCAATGAATCTGGGTATCATCGTATGTATCACTTCTATTTTTGAAGAACTTGAATATGTTGTATTGAATCCTTCTTCATTTCATGATGTTTTCTTGGAAATTATGCTATTTGCCTCGTTCATACCTCGAAGGGTGACATGGTGTCCTAGTAAGTTGATTTCCCTTTAGAATGGGTTGCCACTGGGTGGATCTGTGTAAAGTCATTGTATGTTCCCTCCATACTTACCACTTTCCATCTTCATTCCTCTCATCTCCCCTATCCTTATTTTGGGCATTGGGATTGACTACACTACGAAGGGTTGTACCTTACCTCGTGGGAAGAAGTGGCTAAAGGCCCAGAGGGTAAAAGTAGTTCACAATAGTTAAAAGCCAATGTTTAAAACTTTGAGATGATTTGCCCAAGGATCCTCGAGAAAGCAGTAAAAATATTCTTAGTAAAAAAAGGGGACCCATAAGATACATAAACACTCAAGGTACTAGTTGATGGATAGGAGGTCTCATCACGAGCCGACCTATTATGACCATGGGCATGTAGCGGTATGACACTACCACCTATCCGGTCACCAAACCAAGGTAGTGGCTCTTGGTGGCATAGCCAAGAGAAAGGGCATCTCATCATGAGCCAACCTTCTCATTTATGTGAAATGTTTATGGATAACGTTGTCACCTCTGGTCATCAAGCCAAGATAGTGCCCCTCAACTATTCCCTTGAAGAACAAAAGAAAAATATCAAAAGAGATAAAGCTAAAAATAAAAGGCAATGAATGGGCTAGGAAACAATTGCATTTATGACAAGGTGCAGCTCGCCCTCTACAAAGGCATCCACAGGTAAGACTTTACATTTCCCTGTTATTACATGCACTCCATGCCCAAACACTTACCCCATGCCACCTCATACACTAACATGACTGGATTAGATCCCACTTGGGAAACACCCCAAACTTAAGGGAGGTTAGCCCAACAAGACACCTTGAGACCTTCTCCAAACCTAACTTGTCAAATTTCATAACATCTTTGAGCATTTGTCTGGGTTAAATGGGGGTTTGATGCACGTGTTTGGGTAATTTAATTATTGGATGTGATTTACATGTTATGATCCATGTGACTTAGGAACCTCAGGAAGGCGTACTTGTTGTTGTTTCAGGACCTTTCCCGGTGGACAGGTACACATGAGGGAATGATTAGCTCGGACCTTCATGGGGGCTTAAATCCCACAGATGGATGTTGTAACCCCAGCCAGGGGTAAGAATAAACTGAAGATTTTCACCAGGGAAAAAGAAGGACATTGCTTTTGGAGGCACTCCGACATACCTAGACCTAGGGGGACCTTGCTCTTCCACATGGATGTTGTCCCTTAAGGGCCCTGGACATCACCATCATGACCCTAGACATCATCCAGAGATAAATTTTTCATTTTGGAGGAATTTATGAGCCTGGTGGCACGTGTGGACATCATCTGGGGATTTTGGAGGCCAAACACCCTACATTTTAGGCTCGACGTTCCAGCTTATGGCCTCAACATCACCCTAGAAGGGCATGTGTCACCCTTGGAGGTGTTTTTAGATGTTGATTAAATTTTATTATGTCAAAATTAAATTTTATTGGAAATTGGCCAGGTTGGCCTTATTTTTGACCTAAAATTAATTAAAGGTCAAAGTTTTGTATAAATAAGCATAAAGTACATTCATTTTTAACATCACAACTTCTCACACAAGAGAAGAGGTCTGAAATTTGCGCCCTAGTGAGGGATATTGGCTGAAATTTTGAGGAGCACTCTTGTATAAGGCTATTTTTTGCAAGTTGGATCAATCTTGGATGTTTTTATGGTGATCTTGCATGGTATTTTCATGATTATTCTTGGTGCAAGTAAGTAAAATCTGCATTTTTTGTCATATATTGAATGGTATGTGTATGGTTTTATTTGCTCATACAAGATTATGAAATTGCATGGTATACTCAATGCTTGAAGTAAGGAACTTAAATTGCTACTCTCTTACTTTCTATTTGCCAAACTTTTGATTGAATTGATCTAGTGACTAGTAAAACCCTAGAGCCCTAAATTGCTAGCACTCTAAGGATTTTGACTTAGTTATCTTTGCATAAGTTTTACCCCATAAGAATCCTAAGGAGAGAAAGGTGTTAGGGAAAACAATTTCCTACACCCTAACATATTGTCTCTTGAGGTCAAGTCATAGGGGGACTTAATTTACTACTTCTCCTATGCATTTTCCCTCTTAGACTTTTGTGCATTATCAAATTGATTTGCAGCCTTAGAAGAAGTCGTCCACTTGACTCCATAAGCCCTAGAAGGCACTATTTATTGTCTCTCTCTTGTTGAAGGATTGATTAAACACTCAAACACTCTTCTCCTAAGATTTTATTAACTATCTCTAACCCTAGTTTAGCCTAGATCACTAACTTATTTGTCGCTATTGTAAATGTTTGCTACAACCATCTAATTGCAGAATTTTTTGTGCATACTCAACTTTGATTGATAGCTAATCATTTCAGAAATTTCTTATGAGAAGTTATTATCATACTACTTAGTCAATGCTATATTTTCATTGTCTTTTCAAGCTTTTCCGAGGAGTATTTTTTGCAGCTATTACATTTTATCAATTGATGTTGTAAACTTATTAACTACTGCAATTTTATATCAGATAGCACTTATTGTCACTATCCATTGTCTATTGAGGTGTTATTATCATATTTTTACTTGGAATTATTGTATATGCATGCTATATTGTCTTTTTCCAGGCAGGTACATCAAGCACTTCATTAACCTCATCTTTGGGACTTAAATTTAGTGACTTTGGTAACCAGTGAGAAGGGGGAATATATCTTGAACATAACCTTAATTTTTTGGCCCTTTAGTTTACCGGGGACTCCTCCCCTAGGGTAGACCTTGCCTATCCCTAGAAATTTGGGATTTCCTATTAAGGTGACAATGATAGGATATCATGTTTGTTACGCCAATCTCCCTTACTTGCCTTGGGCTTTGGGCAAGTACATATTGTGCGATAACATTTTTGGCACTGTTGTCGGGGAACATTGAGTCAATCTTCCTCGAACGACACTTTTTCAGTAAGACTTTATCCAAATCCTTCATTCACATAGATTACCTGGCGACTCCTCCCCTGGGGTAGACCTTGCCTATCCATAAAAATTGGGGATTTCCTATTAAGGTGACAGTGATAGGATATCTTGTTTGTTACGCCGATATCCCTTACTTTCCTTAGGATTTGGGGCAGTACAGATTGTGTGATAACAATGCCAAAAAGTGATGAGTTCTAGTAATGTTTCAAATTGATGATCCCAAGATACACCAAAAATCACTTTAATTTATCAACCGAGGAGAGCATACTTTCAAAATAACTACAATGTATGTGCAATCTTAGAATTTTTTTTATCATATGTTTTATTTGGGTATTAACAGTTTTTCTTTTGGTGATTTTATTTTGGACTATAGTTATGATATCCTATTAATAAACAAAGGATGAGGGAATTGCAGATGAAACACTTTACAATAGATTTTAAGCATGCATGCCTTGATTCATTATGCTTCATATCTACAAACCCAATTTAAAAATCCTTAGCAACTTTGCCAAAAACAACTAGAAGGATGATATTCTTGGCTTGCTAAGTTTTCTAGTAAGATTAAAACTAATTAGAAATAAATTAACTACTAACTAATCTAAAAATTCCTAGGCAACTTTGTTGAAAGCAACTAGAAATTTTCTTAGCTTGTTGAGTTTTCTAGTAAGATCAAAACCAATAGGGACAAATCAACTATTAGCAAAAAAATTGAATGACGGAAAGCTTGAAGCAAGGACTAGGAAACTATTACATTACCTCATTCTATTAAAATATAGGAATACAATCAACAAAATATAACACAACTAAACAATAAATAAAATACATTGTCATAACATAGAGGCATCTAGTTGCATTTTGCAAGAGTGGCCCCTTTCTTTTCTACTCACTGGATGGTCTCTAAGAAACTAACTAAAGAACTATGAAGGTAACTAGTAAAGATGATTGAACAAAGATAAAATAAAAACATTTGCATTAACTGTCAAAGCCAGAGATTCTAAAATCTATTTATTTATGCAACATGTCCATTAGGTTCTTTGGGTGTTACCCAATTGTAGGAAAATAACTAACAACTAACTATCTAATCTTTACTTCCTTGTATGCTCTTGATCCAGATTATTTTCGGCACGAAATGAGAGCGGAGATATAATAAAGAAATGCACAGAGATATTGCAGATATTCAATAATATAACAGAAATGTATCAGAGATGCAACCATAAACATAGATATACAGTAATACACGATTTCTATTAACCAGAGAAATGTACAGAGACTGTAAAAATACAGAGTGAAAGACTCGCTAGAATGGTGGCAGCTTATCTCTGAGAAGAGATGTGACGGCTACTCGCAT
>JASDQU010102025.1:577326-593915 GCA_032191745.1 Picea mariana
CCTTCTAGCAGATTTAACCATTTATCTAGGGCATCTGCATCTATTTGACCTTCAAATACGGGAATATCAAAATTAACCTGTACCTTGAAGGGCGAGGTGCCTCCAAAGTGGTCGCTTGATGAATATGCACCTGATGCTATCGGCATGCGTTGAAGGATGTGGGAAAATTCTCCATCATTTCGTCCCTCTGTCGCGTGAGAGCTTGCTCAAGCAACAGACTGATAGGATCGTCTGCTCCATCATTTTTCTTTTCTTCCACCATTGAGGGTTTCTTGGGTGTGCGAGAATGATTTTCCTCGAGAGAGACAAGCTCGAGACCCAACTTTCTATACTCGGACCTCGTCGGGGACATGCACTGAAAAACGATCAAGAGCAGCCTGCTCTGATACCACTGATCCGGATTATTTTCGGCATGAAATGAGAGCGGAGATATAAGAAAGAAATGCACAGAGATATTGCAAATATTCAATAATATAACAGAAATGTATCAGAGATGCAACCATAAACATAGATATACAGTAATACACGATTTCTATTAACCAGAGAAATGTACAGAGACTGTAAAAATACAGAGTGAAAGACTCGCTAGAATGGTGGCAGCTTATCTCTGAGAAGAGATGTGACGGCTACTCGCATTCGCAAGAAGATGATTAAAATGAGGCTCTGAAGGCCCTTTTACAATAGAGGGGAATGCAAAAAGTCCTAGACATCCAAAAACCTAACCCTAGGAGATGAAGCGCCAAAAGTCATGTGGGCCCCGTTTGGGTAAGTTGGTGCATCAACTTCCCGGGGTCGTAACTTTTGCATACGATCTCCGTTTTAGGCATGTGATAGCTCGTTGGAAAGGTATCGTTGAGGAGATTCATTTTGGGGGCTCAATTATGCCTCCAGATATCATTGAGAACCTCGAACTCGAAAAAACTTCATTTAGGCCCTCAAAATGGCCCCGGAAGTGAAAACCTGCTAAAAATAGTAAATTGCCAAAATGGCCAGAAAACTGTTTTGAGCCATTTGGAAAAGGTGGGTGGCCCCCGATATCCACATGGATCAGCTCTTCCTTTATAATCATGGAGAGAAAAAGAAGGAATTCATTTCTCCAAAGTGGCAACAATTTAGTGAAATACATAGTGCTCAAATTGTTCTAAATTACATGCCATTATTTTGGAAATATGCATTGCTACAAATCCAGAAAGGTGCATATGCACGATCTTAAACTCATGGCATCTATGAATGTGTGCATCTCACAGAATGGTCTTTCCCTTATCTTCCACAATGCATCACATTGCTTCATCTGCAATTGAAAAAGGTCTATCATCATGACAAAAATCAGTCGCAACTTATCATCTACTTGTTAACATAACTCATCATAGTGTTGATGAGAAACTTGTCAATGTGTTATTGAATAATGTAATTGCCCATACAAATAATATGACCATAAAAATATCAACAATATGGAGAGGAAACAATCTACATTATAAAACATTACTACTAATAACTCCAAACGCATAAATTCATGCATTCCACTAAACTTTTAACAAAAACATTCATAAAGCATCAAATTCCAAGTGCAAATGCATAGCATCCCAAATGGTCATCATATGCATGAATTGACTTTTTTCCAGTAGAAAATTTCTCAATATATTAAATATATGGTGTTCTCAAGGAGAGTACATATGTTTTACTATTACATCCATCTTCTTATGGTATACACATACCAATCATAGACACATATAAGTGGTCCTACATAGTTCTTGTTACATTATAGCCAGTCTCTACAAAAATAGTGATCCAAAAATAGAAAAATAAAAGTAGACAGTCCATAGTGACTTAAGAAAAATGCATTTTAGGAATCCAGAAATCTCAAAAAGTCATAGACTTCACCGATATATTATCTAAATCACAAGTAGAGACGCATGGATAGTGGGGGGCCCTCGTGGCCATCCTGCCATTTGTTGTAATGGATCCTCCCTTATGGAACCTGGAGTGCTTTTTTTTATAATACGTCTACTTCCACATTCTCTTCCCTGTAGATATGATCAAATATAATGGTGTTGAAGAGAGTTATAAGTTCCCAAATATTCTCCATCCAGCCCATAAGTGAAGATACTTGTAAATTTCTCTTTTAGTTTAACCAATCTATAATTGTCTTTGAATCCCCCAATAATTGTAGTTGGTCAATACCCAGCCGATGAGTTAATGATAAGGAGGCCCACACCCCAAGTAGTTCTACCCTAGTGTGTGTCCTCATTCCACAGTTTAAAATCCACCTATAAATAGTATTTCCAGATATCTTTATGATACCCCCAACTCCACTTAGGATACCATTTGCTTGTGCAGCGCCGTCGAACCAACAAATGGATGTCAGATTAATGTCAGGTGACTTTTTTATTCTTTTTCATTTGCATTTTTTAAGGCACTGTGCACTAGCAATTTTCACCATCCCTCTAATTTTAAGGCCAAATCCATGAACTATAGGTGTACGAGATTCAAATATACACTTGTTTCTTTCCAGCCAGATATACCAACAAGCCAATGAAGGTAGAGTGTTATATATTTTTTCCATTTTCGGCCAGTTTTCAAAACAATTTGTAAAAGAGTTGCCTCCCCAAGAAGTAACAAGACTAAAAATAGTAGATAAAAACTTCCACATGTGTTGTGTGAAGGGGAAGTTTACAAACAAGTGGAAAATAGTCTCCGCGTCCCTGAGAAAAAGTGGGAAATAGCTCGGGCCTTCCCAGCCTATTTTCCATAGATTATCCCAAGTTAAGATTTTGTTCTCCAGTGCTAGCCAAAGAAAAAGTTTGATCCTGTAAGCTAGATCCCAAGACCACAATTTTCTTTGCCACCCTGTTATTTGTATCGGCCAGAATTTATTTTCCAAGGTGTTATAAACATTTTTTACAGTGAGTAATCATGAATGGTCACCTCTTGTCTAGATTAACGAGTCTTCTCTAGTCTGTAGCTCGACTCCAGAATCGATGAGTGCCTTGCAAAAATAAAACCACTCAGTAGCCAAGGTTCCCGAGAGTTCTAACTCATCGTTGGTTTTCCATTTATTTGTAATGAAACCCAAAGAGGATTGAGCCATGGATTGATACAGGTATCGTATTTTTTTATTCTTTAGAGCCAACAGGAGTTCCATAGAGAGTAAAGAAGAATTGTCAATGCCAAAAATCTTATCCAAGCCAATTAGGATAGAATATCCATTACTAGGTTTCCAACTTATCCAATGTTTAATGAGAGGTAGCGATCTTATCAAGTTTTTCCAAATCTACAAGGTCGAAGGTTGAAAAACCGTAGTCGTTCTAAGCCAAGTGGCCACTGAGGAGTAGGGTAAATATTTTCCTTTTATCACCTGATGACAGATTCCATCTTTCATCAAAACACGCTATAAGGAGTTTGTAGACAAGGCACAGTTAAAGATGAAAATATTCCTAAGACCCCAACCTCCTAGGTGTTTCGGCTTTGCAAGAATCTCCCAATTGCAGAGATGTATTCCATGTACTTTTCCACCACCCGACCAAAGAAAGTCGAAGATCAATTTTCGAATCCTTGTGAGGACAGAAGAAGGGACCTCCGTGAGGGCCATCCAATATATTGATTGTGTTTCCAAAACTGTCTTTGCAAGAGTACAACGTCCTTTGAGTGATAACCAACGATTACACCAATGTTTGATTATGTTCTCAAACTTAATGATAATCCATCTCCAATCTTCAAAGGAAGTTTTCTCCACTTTTATAAAATACCCCAAGTATCTGAATCCCTCGGTCAACTCCACAAAATTATAAGAGAATACTTCCTTAAACTTGTCCAGTGTTTCTCCTTGTACCCCTGAATGGTGGAAAGTTGATTTTTGTAAACTAACTTTAATCTCGAGGCACACCAGAAAAGATCCAAAAGTGTTTTAATCACCAACCATTATTCAAGTGAAGCCTTTGTCATAATAAGAACATCATCGAAAAATACAAGATCTAGGAATTTTATGATCTTGGAAACCTTGACCCCAGTCAAGCTTCCCTCCGCTTATCCTTTCTTCAAAAGAAGGATAATGCTTTACATAACAAGGATGAAGAGTAAGGGTGAGAGCGGACAACCTTGTATTAATCCACGTTGACTATGGAAGAAAGGGGAGGACTCCCCATTGATCACAACAACAAAGGAGGAGCTAACAACACAGTTCATAATCCAGTTAATAGAAAGGATGTTGAATCTGGTTTGTACAAGAATCAGACGCAGGAAATCCCAACTAACACAGTCATAAGATTTTTTTAGATCCAATTTTAGAATAAGTGCTTTTTGCTTCTTTGCTTTGATACTGTGTAGGCATTCTTGCATTGTCCCAATGGTGTCCAAAATATGCATGCCCTTCAAGAAACCTAGTTGCTCGCTCGATAGTGCCCTCGAGAGTATAGGTTTAATTATATTAGCAATCACCTTTGAAATCAACTTGTAACATAAGTTACAGAGAGAAATGGGTTTGTAATCCCCGAAAATCTGAGGATCATTCTCCTTTGGAATCAGTGCCATGAAAGTAGAATTTAGGGAGATTTGTATCTTACCTCTGGTTCTAGAGTCTTCAACTAGTTCCAACAGATCATCTCCCACAACTTCAAAGAAGTGAGTGAAAAACTCAACCATCCAGCCGTCTGGGCCTCGACTTTTATCTTTAGAAAATAGTTTTAAGATATCCCAGAGTTCTTGTTTTGTGACCGGTCTGTCGATGAGTGAAGAGTCTTCCACAGAGACAAAACAAGGGAACAACCTGACTAAGTTCAATTGTTCCATGGGGGAAGCGAGGGAGTCTGCTTCAAACAACTTTTTGAAATATCTGGTGGCCTCTACTTTTAGTGCCTCTTGACCTCTATGATTCTACCCATTTTCATCTCATATCTCCCATATGTGTTTCTGGTTCCTTCTTGCACTGGCATATTTATGAAAATATTTAGTATTTTGATCCCCACATTTCAGCCAGACTGCTTGGCTCTTTTGTCGCCAATGTTCCTCTTCAAATAATAAGATTTGATTGCGCTTTGCCTCCAAGGATTTCAAAATACAGTCAGTAGTAGGATTCATCCCAAACCTCGGCAAACCCGAGAGAGACACCCTGATTTCCCCCTCCAAAGTTTCTAGCCTTTGGAATTTAGCACACCGTCGAATTCTAGCCTAGGATTTAATCCGGGCCTTTAGAACTTTTAGTTTCCACACAAACTTGTGTTGGACATCCATTTCCACCAAGAAACCAGTATCCAACCAAACCTCTTTTACAATAGTAGAGAAATCATCCTCTGTCATCCAAGATGGATTTAACTTGAAGGGATATGCCATCGGAATCTGATGAAAGTCAAATTGGGATACCACTGGTGCATGATCTGATACGTAGGGAAGATCAACCCAAGATCGGTACCTACCCACATCAATTAATAAAATTTTCGAGACCAGAATATGATCCAATCGATTTACAATAATTTCCCCCCAGTTATGCCATTCTGCCACATTGGAATGACATCATCTGGTATCAAGTCCACCAAATGATAGTCCTGAAGCATACTTTTAAATTAATCTGCAAGCTTATCCAATTGTGTCACCACTCACCATACCTCATTAGCACCTGTAGTAAAGTTTAAATCTCGTGCAAGAATCAAATTTTTAGAAGCCAACAACCCCCGCATAGCCACTCGATCCCAAAAAGTCTTTCTCTCGTTGCAGGGCCCATATACATTGAGTAAACAAATATCTTTTTAATTTTCTAAAGAGGTTCCAGTGAGTATAATGCCCCCACTGCAGAGTGAAGGTTCAAGAACAAACTTATTAGGGTCCCACGTCACCAGGAGACCACCCAATTTTCCCACGGAGCTAACAGCACAAGAACACCAACTAGAGACAAACTTTAACATAAAATGACATGTATTCTCCTCTTCTACAAGCGTTTCTTGTAAAACAATAACATTCGGTTTAACTTTCCGAAGTAATATGTGCATGGAGGCCAGTTATAGGGTCCCCCCCACCCCTCAAATATTTAAGGAAAGTAAGATCATGGTCTGAATCGTGCAAGGGATTTCATGCCTCTAAGTTCCCCAGAGTTTGTAACAGTAGGTGAGAGTAGATCAGGTGTAACCACGGTGAGGGTAGCCTTCTTATGAGCACTTCTCATCTTTATGGGAGAAGTCTTGAAGACATGACCTTTTGACCAAGCATAACTTGTCCCAGCCCCCCACACCGATACCCCGAATGGCCCGTGAGTTCAGTAGAACCCGAAAGAGTTAAAATATTTTTACCCTGAAATGTAGTAAGCAGAACAAAAGTATCTACCTCTCATAGCAGTGGGACCAAAGAATCCAGGGTCTCCCCCAATGAGCAGTCACCAGGTTTAGTCTCCCTGTATCCCGAGAGAATATAAGTTTATTTTCCCCCCTCCTTAGCCTCCACCCGAGCTCCCTCGGAGTTCACTTTAGCTTTGTTTAAGGAAGTCCCAATCCCAAGAAATGGGTTGGCAGATGTAGGAGAGAACACCCTAGCCTCCACACGAGTAGTGTTAACCCCAACCGGGTTGTGAAAAGCCTTGTCCCTCAACGGGGGAAGTGGAAGAACCTCTAAGGGAGGGGAAACAACCTTTGTAACTAGTTCAGAAACCCGGGGAGAAGTCACGGGCACAACCCCCGACTATGACGACGCATCCAAAGCTAAATTTTCCCAAGAAGTAAGTAAATTAAAAAAACTAGGACATAAAGCTTTGAGTTTACCTGTGAATGTGTCGGAGCCCTAAAGAGTCGAAGAGTCTGAGGTCTCAGAAAAATGTACTTCTCGTGCAAAAGAATCTATACCAGGAGAATCACATGTTGGAATCTTCCTGAGTTGTGAGTTTTTCGACTCTTCCTCCTCCACGAAACCCTGACAAGAGCTTCTTAGGTGTCCGGTCTTACGACAATAAGTATACCAGAAGGGAAGGCCCAAGTAGTCCATCCTTTGTGAATAAAACTGGTCTCTCCATTGTATGTCCAGAGTCTCCAACAAACCTGAATGGATATCAATCTCCACCAATATCCTTCCCAAATTTCTTTCAGGTGTGCACAGTGACTGTTCATCGATGCTAATAAAGTGACCAAGTGCATTTCCTATAGTCGTTAGTGCCTTAATGTTCCATAGGTTAAGTGGTAAACTAGGTAGAAGCACCCATAAGTGACTAAACTGGAAATATTCTTGAGCGGGATCAAAGGAGATCCTCCACCATTTGAGCATCAGGCTCCCCCCATCATAGGACCACAACCTATGAAGTATTTTCGTAGTGTCATTCGTCGAAAGAAACTTAAAGCCGAACCAGCCTCTCGGAAGAAAGAATAATTTTGGCATGTAACCCAGAATGGGTGTCCAGTTCATCTTCACCCAAGTAAGACGTGGGGTAGTACACCACGAGCGGTATGAGAACCTATCGACTAGATCATTCAACACAAATTTAACCACTTCATCCAATCCCAGGTCATCCCCCAACACCATTTTCCGTCACGTCCGGTTAGGAAACCAAGGTTTCTTGCCAGAAAATCTTCGAGGAACAGTCTTTGGAACAACAAGGCTAGCACCACCAAGAGGAGGCGTAACTACACAATTTGGATGCTTGAGAACTTCGTTTGCATCTGCACCCACAAGAGGAGTATGTATAGGGCATCCAGTAACAGACTTCACAAAATGCATTATGTCCTCACGACAAAGTCAAAACGTAGATGGAGGTTGCGTCGTTTCCAAGGGTAATAACTCCCGAGAAGGTAGGTGTAAAGGAATTGAATGTGTTCCAGTCGAAATAAATAAACTCCCCTACTCCAAGGCTACCTCGTCATCCGCACTCATAAGTGTGTTGACGGCGGCTTTTGTCATGTAAGCGACGATAACTAAGGAGATAGTGCCACCTGACTCCCACTGGAGCCTCCTCGTGGAGGAGAGACAAGGTAACCTGAAAGTTCTAAAGGAAAACAATTAATGCCAATTTTAGTGCCTTTGTGTGTCCTAGCAGACATGACATTTTTAATAACCCCCTATCTATTCGACAACACAGGTATTCCAACAGAGGACGAACACCTTCAGTAACCACTCACATAACCAGATCAAAGATCAACACACCGATGTTTTTCATGTGGTAAAACCCCTACGGGGAAACATCCACGGCCCCAGCCAATACAGTGAATTGGAGCAGTTTATTAATGCAAAGAAAAAGATTACAGAGAGATTTTACAAGAGAGTTTCTCACAATCGATCATCGGCAAATGACCCTCCATGCTCTTTAAATAGAGATCATGGACCAATTGGGTGCTAAGCCACAAATCAATGGCCATTAAGATCGAGGAGAGTATGAACCATCGGATCACTCTATGTCGGGAACATATCGTGATCGTCGGATTTCCTAACTACAACTGCATACTAATGCATACTAAAGAAATACACCAAGAAACACACTTTTACCTAACGACATATTAGACCAAGTAGATCTTAACTAACTCCTAAGTGTCTAAATATCCTAACATCCCCCCTTAAGAACAACTTGGGATAGGATTGAAAGATTTACAATAGTGACACAATAGGAGAAGGAAGGAGGCATTAGAGCCTATCCCCCCTTAATGACAACTTCCTGAACTCTTAACATAGTTCGAAGTTTGGAAAACTTTTCTTTTGAAAGAGACTTTGTGAAAATGTCTGCAACTTGATCTTTTGTAGGGAAAAAGAGCACTTCAATAACTTGATCATGAATTAGCTTTCTGATGAAGTGCATGTGTAGCTCGATGTGTTTGCTACGCTGATGTTGAATTGGGTATTTGGCGAGCTTGATGGCACTCTGATTGTCACACCAAAGGTTGGTCGAATGTTGGTGCTAGAATCCAAACTCTGAAAGGATCTGTCGAAGCCACAGGGCTTCCTGACTTGCATTTACCACTGCTCGGTATTCTGCTTATGTTGAAGAAAGTGCAATAGTATGTTGTTTCTTATAGGCCCAAGTGACAGGTCCTGAACCAAGGCTGAAAACATAACCTGCAGTAGATTTTTGATCATCAGGGTTGTTGGCCCAATCTAAATCAGTGAAACCAACCAATAAAGGAGTCCCCTTGAACTGTAATGCATCCTGAACTGAATTGTACCATGAACATAGTGAAGTATCCTTTTAGCTGCTTTGCAATGGATTTCATGGGGTGTTTGCATATATCGGGCAATAAGACCAACAACAAAGGAAAGATCAGGACGGGTATGAGTCAAGTATAAGAGGCTACCAACTAACTGACGATACAAGGTGGAATCAACTTTAGGAGAAGTACAGGTGGCAGAAAGATTGACTCCAGACTGGAAGGGAGAAGGTGTTGGTTTACAATCGTCCATGTGAAAGCGACGAAGAAGGTCACAAGCATACTTAGACTAGGAAAGAAAAATTCCTTCATTGGTTTGCAAAATTTGGAGGCCAAGGAAATAGTGCAAAAAACATAAGNAATAAGACCAACAACAAAGGAAAGATCAGGACGGGTATGAGTCAAGTATAAGAGGCTACCAACTAACTGACGATACAAGGTGGAATCAACTTTAGGAGAAGTACAGGTGGCAGAAAGATTGACTCCAGACTGGAAGGGAGAAGGGGTTGGTTTACAATCGTCCATGTGAAAGCGACGAAGAAGGTCACAAGCATACTTAGACTAGGAAAGAAAAATTCCTTCATTGGTTTGCAAAATTTGGAGGCCAAGGAAATAGTGCAAAAAACATAAGTCTGTCATTTCAAATTTCTTCTTAAGGCTGGTTTTCACATGGTTTAAAAGTTTTGAGTCGCTACCAGTAATAATAAGGTCATCAACATAAAGGACAAGGATTATGAGATGGTTTCCTACTTTCTTGGTATAGACATTAGGATCATAATGGCATCTAGAGAATCCAGTGGCAATAAGAAATCTATCCATTTTGGCATACCAAGCTCGGGGAGCTTGCTTGAGACCATAAAGAGATTTCTTGAAGCGACAAACAAGGCTAGAGTCATTATGGACATAGCCAGGATGTTGTTCCATGTAGATTTCTTCTTGCAAATCTCTGTGCAAGAAGGTGGATTTAACATCCATCTGATGGACCTCCCATTTATGTGAGGCAGCAAGGGAAAGAACAAGGTGGATGGAATTCATTTTTGCTACAGGGGCAAAGGTTTCATTATAGTCAATTCCTTCAACTTGGGAAAATCCTTTGGCAACTAACCAAGCCTTGTGTCTTTCAACACTTCCATATGATGCATACTTAGTTCTGTAGACCCATTTGCATCTAACAATTTTTCTTCCTTTTGGAAGAGGTACAAGATCCCAAGTATCGTTTTCCATTAAAGAACAATACTCTTCATTCATTGTTGTATCCCAATCTGGATGACCTGAAGCTTCTACAAATGTATCTGGATCATGAGTTTCTGAAACTTGAGCCAAAAGAGAAGAGGCTCGTTGGAACTGTGAACATGTCTGACGTTGATCTGAAGGATCACCGACAAGATCACCAGCTTGTTCTCGTGTTGAACGGATCCATCTAGGAAGCGGTGGAGCTGGTGCTGGTTCATGTTCAAATGACTCATATGGAGGAGGGTGAGCAGGCGGAGGTGGATTTTCATCTTCACTGTGATCATCTGAAGAAGAAACCATATCATAAGAAGGCACAAACGCCAAAGATGGCTCGTAGACCGAAGAAGGCACAATCGTCGAAGATGGCTCGCAAGCCAAGAGATTTTCATCAAATTTAACATCTCTTCTAAGAATAATTTCATTACAATGTGATTGAAGAAGTCTGTAACCTTTGACATCTTCAGAATAACCAACAAATATACACTTCTCACTTTTAGTCTACAATGCTTTCCTTTTCTCATCAGGAATGTGAGCCCATGCTATACTACCAAATACACAGAAGTGTCTTACATCTGGTTTAATTTTAGTCCAAGCTTCTTTTGATGTTATATTTTTAAGAGCCTTTGTGGGAGTGTGATTTACTATGTAATTTGCACAGTTGATGGCTTCCGCCCAATACTTTAGACTTAATCCCTTAGATTGGATCATACAATTAGCCATTTCTTTTAATGTGCAGTTCTTTCTCTCAGCAGCACCATTTTGTTGTGTTGTATATGGAACAGTGTGTTGCATTTGGATTCCCTGTGTAGTGCAGTAACTTGTAAAATTATTGTTCACATATTCACCTCCATTATCTATTCTTAACCTTTGAATTTGATGTCCGGATTGCTTTTCTACAAGGGCCTTGTAGGCCAAAAACTTGTCAAAAAATTCACTCTTGAGTTTTAAGAGTAAACCCAAGTACGTCTGGAAAAGTCATCAATGAAAGTTAAGAAATACTTGCACCCAGAAAAAGAAGGAGAAGAAAGTGGACCACACAAATCACTGTGAACAAGCTACAAAGGACCCGAGGCATGCCAAGAGGCACCTTTGTCAAAACTGTCCCGATGATGTTTGCCGAGAACACAACCGGCACAAACACCATCTCTACATGAAACAAGAGGAAGACCAGTCACCATATGTTGATTACATAGTTGCTGCAATGAGCGATAGTTTAGATGACCAAACCGCTCATGCCAAAGTTTTCTCAAGTCATCGCTATGAGCAAAAAAAAATGATGAAAAAGCTGATGACCCAAAGTTGTCAAACTTGTACAACCTGGTAATATCATCAGCAATTCTAGTTGCAAGAACATGCTTAGTATCTTTTAGATCCTTGATTACAAATTGGTGAGGTGAAAACTTGACGGTTTTACCTTCACCTAAATGAGTGATTTGATATACTGATAGAAGGTTACAAGAAAGATTTGGAACACATAATACATCATTGAAATGACCATTTTCTACCTGAACTATTCTAGATCCTACAACACTAAGAGATCTATCATCACCAACAAATATTTTCTTGGTGTTACATTCATTTAGAGCAGAAAATATGGCTTTATCCTTAGCCATATGATAAGATGCTCATGAATCAATAAGCCACTTATCAAAAGAAGAACTAGTAGTAGAAGGTGTATTGAAGGAAAAACCAGAAGCAGAAAGTGCATTTCCATGAGAAGAAGAATCAATATTGATGGTGTGCTTCCTCATCGTTGCTTCTAAGGTTGCCATCTTCTTGAAACATTTGGACTCATCATGACCATCTTTATCACAAAAGTTGCAATGTCTGTTAGTATTCTTACTTTTATATTTTGCTCCTTTGTCACCATTAGAAGCTGAAGGTGTCTGAGCGGGTTTGGGACCCTTAGGTTGTTTGTTGTTGTAGCAAGGATGTTGCTTCTTGGGATACTTGGGTTTATCTTTCTACTGGGAAACTAAGGCTTTATTGGAGGTACCTGCAGTGTTGATCACTCCAAGTTGTACAAGTTTATCTTCCTCTCTAATCAAAGAAGCACAAAAGGACTCAAGAGTGGGTTTTACATAAGCTTTCCCTAGAGCCTCTTTCATGGCATAAAAGGTATACAAACATAGAATATGCACTACCTAGCTTAGAAAGAATAAGATATATGCAACACTTTTCCTCCATTTTTATCTTACATTCTTCACATAAAATTTTGAGTGTTTTAAACTTAGATAGATAGTCTCCAAGGCAAGAAAAATAACTTGGACGCAAGGTCAGTATTTGATTTTCTAATTGTTGTGCTCGAATAATATTGATTTTACCAAACCCAAATTCAATCGTGTTCCAAGCTTCTTCGGGGTCATCAATTCCTTGAAGGTGGTACCTTAAATCAGGAGAGATGGACATTCTGATTAGTCCACATGCTTCATCATTCCTATTATCCCATTTGGCTTTCTTATCATCATCAGTGGGTGTTTTTTCCTTTCCCAAGGTAATCCAGTACAGGCCTTTACTTCTTAATAAATCTTCCATATGGGATTTCCATTGGAAGTAGTTGTTGCTGGTAAGCAAGACATTACTTGTAAGATCCATATTAAATATGCAGATAATGTGGATTTAAAAACTGAAACTAATGATCTGGATGGAAATATCTTGAAAAGTTATCCGGTTTTAAAAAAAACAGCACTGAAAACGGACTTTCGATGTTAGAGTTATGCCCTTTTTTAAAAAGGCATAAACGGTAACCAAATAACCACGTGATAGTGTAAGCTACTTTATGAAGTGACCCACTTTTATAAAGAGAAGTGGGGATCACTTTTACAATGAAGTTACCTTATAACAGAAAAGTTGTATACAAAATAAATAACTCTAAAATAAAATATAAAGCTACTTATAGCGATTCACTTTTATACTTGAAGTGAAATGCACTTTACAATTTTTAGCATGAACTTTTTCAAAAAAAAGTAGCAAAAGAGAGACTTGAACTCAAGACTTCTTACTTAATAAGGCAAGTTTTAACCAAATGGTCTAGCAAAACATATTGTAATGTTCATCAGGAGGATTGGGGGTGTTGTTTTTGTTGTTGTGGAAGACAGCCTTGGAGAGCATGCTAAAAAAAAACTCTTTTCACACAAGAAAAAAATTTCACTTCTCGATGACAACACAGGGATAGATCTCGGTTAGCTTACCCGGAAGATGCACATTTTCCTATCTGTTTCTGATTTTTCGAGATCGCACAGGGTGCGGGGAAAAGAGAATACACAGATCTAAAAGAGTAGCAACCCGGAAATAAAAAAATACAAACCGAAATAAAATCAAAATAACACTTTGCAAGAATTTAAAAAATGTGTATTTAGGCTTTATACCTCTGGATCTGACTGTAATGGTCGTATCTTGGGCAAAAAAAAACCTTTTCGAGTGAAACAAAAAGTGTTCCTAAATGAAATGAGTGCTCCAGATGCAATGGAATATTCCCCTCGGCCCAAAAATGTACAAAAATGACAGAAAATGGAGATGAGGCAACTCAGCTTCACGATCTCGATCTACAACTGGAGCAGGTCTTCAAACAGGCTCGGATACCATGTTCGACAACACAGGTATTCCAACAGAGGACGAACACCTTCAATAACCACTCACATAACCAGATTAAATATCAACACACCGATGTTTTTCACGTGGTAAAACCCCTACGGGGAAACATCCACGGCCCCAGTCAATGCGGCCACTTGGAGCAGTTTATTAATGCAAAGAAAAAGATTACAGAGAGATTTTACAAGAGAGTTTCTCACAATCGATCATCGGAAAATGACCCCCCATGCTCTTTAAATAGAGATCATGGACCAATCGGGTGTTAAGCCACGGATCAATGGTCGTTAAGATCGAGGAGAGTATGAATCGTTGAATCACTCTATGTCGGGAACATATATTGACCGTCGGATTTCCTAACTACAAATGCATACTAATGTATACTAAAGAAACACACTTTTACCTAGCGACATATTAGACCAAGTAGATCTTAACTAACTCCTAAGTGTCTAAATATCCTAACACTATCAAATCCATGCGAAGTTAGTAAAGCCTAAAAAGAGAGAAAAACTTAGCAGAAAACTCCAAAACTAGTTCACCCCAGTCCCCTACAAACTGTCGGCCAACATTTTGGTTAAATCAGGCTACCCACTAAAGTTGCCCCTCTATCACTGGT
This sequence comes from Picea mariana, assembly GCA_032191745.1. Taxonomy (NCBI): domain Eukaryota; kingdom Viridiplantae; phylum Streptophyta; class Pinopsida; order Pinales; family Pinaceae; genus Picea; species Picea mariana. The sequence goes on from JASDQU010102025.1 coordinate 591,865, forward strand.
ACTAGATATCTAAGACCAGTTTTAATAGTCTCCCGTAACACCGCCAATCCTCAGAGCCACCAAAACATTAGAGAGCCATTTAAGGCTACCCACTAAATTAGTCCTTGTTTAGTGCAGTCCTCCTAGAACCATCATCAGAATGGCAATGACTCCATTAATGATCCAGGGGATCAAATTTTTCTCAAAATTCAAAGTGCTCGGAATCGCTTCAAATTGAATGAGAATGTAGGCCTCGTCGTTACGAACCCAACGCAATTCATTTGGGTTCAAACGGACGTCAAGAGCGAGAACTATCGCGTTCTGTTCAAAATGACAAACAGGCAAAAAAAGGGGTGCTGACTGTACAGTCCGTACGGACGCTGATGTGGAAGGTCGTATGACATGTGGCAGGCAGTTATTTGGACAGTTGGCATGTGACATGGCATGTTTGCAGCAAACAGGATGACGACACATGGCCCAGTCAATGGCCGCCACATGTCATATATCTATTGGTTTAAAATTATGTCGATGGCTGGAGTCGACCCCGCGACCTCCAGGCAGGGGGGAGGGACTTGGCAAGAGACACCAACTGGCACGCCACTGGTTGTTCCTTGTAATATATATGACAAAATATATTTAAATGTTTTCATATGTGTATAGTTTGGGGCACGACCGGGCCGGGGCTTAGCCCCAGCCCTTGGTCGCACATTGTATTACATATGACCCAATGTTATACCATTCAGGCGCGCGCGTGGTTCTGTTTTGTTCCAACGGTTATACAAACGACCCGCCATTTGTCCTTTGACCATTGGCTTGTGCAACGGAAGCCTATGTTTATACTAGCGCGCGGTCGCATGGGTCATACGACCTTGCCCTTAACGGTTAGGGACTAGGTGCACCCGTAACTGTCCTACAGTTTGCACAGTTCGCACGGTTGCGTCCGGTGCTAAGTTTTTACACTTAAATATGCGTGTGGGCTAGGTTGAGCCAACAAGGGTGTGTTTTCTAGATGCAAAGACAACAAGTTTGAAGGGAGACTTCCAAGAAGCCTATCTTCTTCATTTTTTGGCCAAACAAGGTGCCGAAAAAGCCCAGCTAGGGGTTTTTGGACGTTCTGAATACATTGGAGCAGTCTATTTGACATTTAGAGCATTGTAAAGCACATTTTTTATCATTTTTAACAAATAATACAAATGATCCATTGGAAGCTGGACCAGGAGATGTAGCCCAAGAGAGGGGTGAACTCCTTTATCATTTGTTGTGTTATGTGTTTTTTGTTCACTGTTTTTGATGTTGTTTATATGCATCTTGAATGAGTAAATCCTATTAAAGTTGTGTTGTAAAGTTGATCCATTTGCATTTTAACACATAAAATTTAACTTGCAAATATTTTCAAGAATACAAGTCTTCTTCATTTTTAGATCAAGTTGGTATCAGAGCATAGGTTTTTGAAGACTTGATTATTTGCAAGTGTTTGTTTTCTGATGCTCACAAGGTTGAAACTCACAAGAGGAGAAGGTCAACTTGTAGAGCCAAGTTCTCATCCTTCAAGGAGGAAGCATATATCATCACCACAAGTTTCAAGGAGGCATTCACCAAGTATGGCTCATGAAGAGAGTCATGAACATGTTCCTGCAAAAGATGAAGATCTCAGAAAGGTTGTCATGGAAATGAGAGAGATGATGAAGATCTTGATGGAAAGGAATACAAGGTTGCAAGGTGAAGACTCCAACCCTTCAAAGCACAAGGGAGATAGTGGTGATAAAACTCCAAATGGAAATGGAGGGAATGGTGCTTCTCCACCACCCTCACCTCCATCTTCTTCTTCTTCTTCTACTAATTCAAGACCTCTTCTGAATTCTCCAAAGGGACATGGTAAAAATCCTTCACAAATTCCTTCGTTAAAGCTTGATATTAAATTTGAATTGCCAATGTACAATGGAGAAGTTAATGCTGAGAGATTAGATAATTGGATTCGTCAGATTGAGGTGTATTGTAGGATACAAAAAATTCAAGATGATGAAACTAAGATTCAGCTTGCTTCTTTAAGATTGGATAGTGCAGCACTCATT
>JASDQU010102026.1:0-15861 GCA_032191745.1 Picea mariana
CATTCTGTACATTATCATACTTATGAGCACCAACTCATAATGAGGCTACAACCTCTGTTTTGCAAGCTGCAACTTGCTGAGAGCACCAACTCTCTGTTTTCTCTAGCACCTACTAGAAGGAAGCACCAACTCCCTGGTTTCTCTAGCACCCACTAGAAGGAAGCACCAACTCCCTGATTTTTCTAGCACCCACTAGAAGGAAGTAACAACTCCCTAAGTGTTCCAACACCAACTAGATGGAAGCACCAACTTCCAGTCACACAGGCACCAACTTGTATAACAGAGAACAATAGTTCTCCCTTGCACCACCCTGCCACCCTGGTTTCTCTGGCTGCAACCAGATGAAAGCTACAACTCCCTGTGTTCAAGCACCCACTTAAACCTCTAAGAACAACAGTCCTCCCTAGTACCTCCCTACCACCCTGAAATATAAATCTTTGCTACTAAAACTTATTACAGTGATATAATGTTCATCAATGGCTTACCAGTCTCATCACTGTTCTGCTACACTGCTCTGCTCTCATGTATCAGTGTCTCTCTGCCTGCATCTTCTTGCGCTTTCTGATCTTCTGCTCTTCTCTACAAGTGCACCTCAGCCTTCTTTTACTGTCTCAGCTATGCATCTATGTTCTTTGCTTCTGTTGTGCTTTATGCTCTGCGTCTTATTTTGATTCTCTGAATTACGCCTCTTTTGTGTATTTCAGCTCCTGCCCACAGCATCCATTTCCCCGTGTGTGATTCCTCTCTACAGCAGCACTCATCTCTTCTTTGTTCTGCATTCTTATAGTCTCTGTGCACCTTGTGCATCCCATATGCGCAATGCTTCTGTATGCTCTTCATGTCGAGTGCTCTGCCTGATCATCATTGCAACTCTTCAGCTTCTCTGGCTGTTAAACCCATGTGTCCATCATCACTGGGTGTTATGCTGAGATTCCTTAGCCTGTCTACCAGTCGAAACTCTTCATCTTCTCTGTCACAGTCGAGCTCATCCTCTCTGTTGCAGTTACAGGCTTCAACGCTCTTCCATCTGTCAATCGCCCTTCGATCATATTCCTGATTAACCTGCACAGTCGGATTATAAATGATGGGTCTCGTGCTTATTTCGCCATTTCGCAATTCGGCATTTCGGCATTCCTATGGTGAAGAATTATCTTGACGCTTGACTCCTCCAACTCCTGGTATCCGAAACTCCACTTGATGTGCATGTTTTGGGATTTTCGGCGTTTCGCATTTCGGCACTTTGGGACTCCTGTGATGAAGAGTCTTGACTCTTGACTCCTCCAACTCCCGGTATCCAAAACTCCGGTTGATGTGCCTGTTTTAGTATTTCGGCATTTCGCATTTCGGCACTTCGGGACTCCTGTGATGAAGAGTCTCGACTCTTGACTCCCCCAACTCCTGGTATCCGAAACTCAGGTTGATGTGACTGTTTCTAGATTTCAGGGTTTCGCATTTCGCAAGTTCCTGTCGTGAGTTGCTTCCTTGACTCCACCAGCTCCCGGTATCCGAAACTCTGAAATGGAGTCTTTGTTTCTGATACTCGAAATGGAATTTAGCTTCTGATCTTGCCATGCAATCATCGTTGTGTTGTTGGTCGTGATCTTTGCCATCAATGACAAACACGCATACTCTGCACTCTGCGTGCACCTCTGCACTATCTCTTCTGGTCTTCACGAGCTTGCTCTGCTGCGTCTTCCCAAAATACTTCTGGTGCCCGCCTGGCACATTATACCTGTACTCAAGACATCATCGTTGTTGTACTTGCCTTCAATGACAAGCATACACTGCCTGTAAAACATGCCAACAAGTAATACACAATTTCTATTAATGAGTGAAATCTACAAAATTGTAGAAATACATAGTGAAAGACTCACTAGAATGGTGGAAGCTTATCTCTGAGAAGAAATGTTGTTAAATTTAGAGTTGTTATTAAGTTCTTTTCAATTTACTAGAGAATAATAGCATAAGCAGGATCACTTAGAGCAATACAATCACAAGGTACATAGCATTTTATCCTGGGAAACCCTCATGGGGGAGAAAACCCAGCAAAAACTTCCTCAATAATAGATTGCCAATACAATGCCAAGACTTAAGACAAAACCACCACAGAATATCCAAGACTGAGCGTGCGCCTCTCTCTCCTTCTTGTAATTGCAACTACCTCCAAAAGATGTGCATTTGTTGAGTGACTGAGTGAGTGAACAAGTGAGGTGCCCTCCTTACTTATTTATACTCGATGTGGAGGCGCTAGGGTTATGTCCTTTCACCAAGTAGGGTCGACTTCTTCAACTAGTGGTTAAAACCACATTATTAAGCCCTAGGGGCCGACTTTGCAAACACCACCATATAACTATGGTTTGACCAATCCACAATAATTAGAATATTCTTCGCAGTTACAATATTTCAACACTCCCCCTTAACAAGAAGGGTATTCTACTGACATAACCCAATACAACATCATCAGGAGAGAGAGAGAGGGCAGCAACATCATCAGGAGAGAGAGAGAGGGCAGCAACATCATCAGCATCTAGAACACTAACTGGCACATCTACAAATTATCAGAAGTTTTTCTCATCAGCAATATCATCATTGTTCACGGCATGGAGCTGGAGTAGCATCATCATCATCAGCAGCAACATGAAGCTGAAGTAGCATCATCATCCTCATCAACAAGAGGCTAAAGTAACATCATCATCCTCATCAACATGAGGCTAAAGTAACATCATCATCATCATCCATATGAAACTGAAATAACATCTTCATCCTCATCAGCATGAAGCTGAAATATCAACATCAATAGCATGAAGCTAGTATATCATCAACAACAGCATGAAGTTAATACAACAACATCATCAGCACGAGGCTGAGACAATAACATCATCATCGGCACGAGGCTGAGACAACAACATCATCAACACGAGGCTGAGACAACAACATCATCAGCTCGAGGCTGAGACAACAACATCATCATCATATGGCAACAGAATGAGGGAGGTGTAACAACAACATTTTGTGGTACTCTGACAGACCGTCCTTACCGGACTTTCGGGATCTGCCCAGGAATCAAAAGATTCCCTAGGATATAAAATCCTAACGGAGCTACCACGTGGTACTCTGACAGCTCATCCTTACCGGACCTTCGGGATTTTCCCAAAAATCAAAAGATTCCCTAGGATATAAAATCCTAACGAAGCTACCATTACTGACCACAGCTGGCATATACATGCACAGGTACGCGAACAGACCATCCTTACCGGACCTTTGGGATCTGCCCAGGGATAATCAATCCCCTAGGATATAAAATCCTAAAGGAGCTACTCGTTGTTGGTCAGGATACTACAGTATCATCAACATCACTCCCCCTTTCAAGGGAGGTCCTTTCGGACAACACCAAGCTTGTCTCGGAAGTACTCAAACTTCACTCGAGACAGAGGCTTGGTCAACACATCTGTAACCTGCTCATATGTGCCAACATATTGGAGCTTTACAGCTCCCCTATGCATCATATCACGAATGTAGTGATACCGGATTTCTATGTGCTTTGATTTATCATGAAACATAGGGTTCTCCGTCATCTTTATGTAACTCTGGTTATCACATAGAATCACAATGGCTTCCATCTCCAGATCGAATAGACCTGTCAACAACTTCCGAAGCCATATGGCTTCACAACTGGCGGAACATGATGCAATGTATTCTGCTTTTGCCGTGCTGAGAGCAATACTTGAACACGTTTGGGCTCTACCAGATACTGACTCAAGGTGTTCACAGCAAAACATATATCTGGCCTGGTATTCGTCAGATACATCAACGAACCAATGATCTGTCTGTATAGAGTAGCATCAACCAACTCTAACGAAGTATCTACCAGGAGCTTCAACTTTGTTTCCATGGGTGTGTTCATGGCTTTGCATTCCAACATGTCAAACCTCTTCAGTATTTCAACTGCATACTTCCCTTGGTTAAGGAAGATCTTCTTTGGGCTCTACCAAACTTCAAGACCTAAGAAATAATGCCCCAGGCCTAGGTCTTGTTGATTTTTCAATAGGCTAGGTTAAGCATGAAGTTCATTCCATTTTTAGCATTTAACCATAACCATTAATGTTGCAGCAACCAAGATCACAAGAAGAAGCACCATGCACAAGAACACAAGAAGTATCCTGCGAAAGCCTTCTCAACAAGGGAAGAAAACCCAGCCAAATCCTTTGTTATATTCTTCAAGAGAAAGACCTTCACCACCAAGAAAACCTAGCACACAAGAGGGTGCTCAAACCCTAGAAGACTAGCGCCCAAGAGAGGTGCGCACTCTTCCCAAGAAGGTGTACTTGCTGAAATTTCCAAACTCACATGAAAGATATGATTCCACAATGGGGAATCTACCTTTACTTATACTAAATTGAACCTGTCAACAGAAGTGTCTATTGGCACAACAGGGCCGACCCCACTAGCTTATAATATAATTAATATTAACCAAATTAATTATATTTTACATTAATTCCTAGTCACATTAAGGTGGGGCCAACTTGTACCCTTTACATTACAATTAGGGTTACATGCAGGTCTGAATCTTGAACAATATAGCAAGGGATCTTATACACCCACTAGTGCTCATCCACTAGGGGCACATCCATAGGGATGTCCATATATCTGGCTCACTGCACTACACAGAAGAACCACTTCTTCACTAGTGCTCAGCCATTAGGATCACATTCACTTGTGCTCGTCCACAGGCACATCCACTCAACAGATCTTCTTTCCCACTGCATTACACAAGAGAGTCATCTGGAGTTTCTCATCAACTCTTCTGCTCAGAGGAGGCTAATACATCATCTTCATTTTTGTTCTCATGACGATGCACCCAACACTTTGGGATTTCACACGTTCACCTTATGCTCAGCCACATGCACGTCCAACTCTGCAAATCGCCTTTCTCATTGTGTTACACAGGAGAATCATCTGGAGTTCTTCTCAACTCTCTGAATGGAGGAGGTCATCTCTATGTTCCAGCTCTGTCTCAGATAGGAACCACACACCCTTCTCAGGGGCTTTCTCTCAGTTTTGTAAGCTGGAGAAAGTCTCACATAGCTGCAATGGTCAACATCTCACAAGTTTGTAAGCTGGAGAAAGTCTCACATAGCTGCAATCATCAACAAGTCTTTCATCTTCAAACTTTGCAGCGAGCTTTTTCTTGCAATCCGTGATGAGATTTTCTTCATCTGTCAAGAATAAGTCATCCACATATAGCAGCAATATAATTGGTCCATCATTCTCAATCTTGAAGTAAAGTTTGGGATCAGCTTTACTCTTGGTAAAGCCTAAGCTCATCAGAAAACTATCAATCTTGCCATACCAATCTCTTGGAGCTTGCTTCAACTTGCAGACATGAGTCTTCCTATCATGTACTTCGAAACCAAATTTTCACATCACATTGTACCAACCTGGTACACTTGTTTAGCTGCAACTTAACCTGCACAATCATGTGCTAGCTCTATGTGCTTTCTGTAAAGCACTATCTGTCTCATTGCCGAAGAGTATGTCCTCTACTCTCTCTGCAACTATTCCTCTGGGGCTGGGACTCTGCACCTGCAGCTGCTCTGAAGCCGAGAATGATTGCTCCATTCTCACTATGACTATTGAAATCTTAAGAGTAATTCCTCTACTCTATTACAACAACAACTTCATCTAAAACTGGGAGTGGCTCAATAACTGACACCGAGGGTAGCTTATCTTCTTTCATGGAGGTAACTCAATCTCAAATATAGGGAATGCTCCCCCTGAATCTCATACTATATATCAGAATCATGGTTGTTCTGGTTGTCTTCTTGAATACTGGAACTATTTCTTCAATTATTGGAGCAAGTGTCTCATCATAGTCTTCTCCCTCTTACTGGGAGAATCCTCTGGACACATATCAGGATTTTTACATCTTTATACTGTCATTTGCAACATGCTTGATCTGTTAGATCAATCTTGGAAATCACCACTGACTTCCTTTCTAGTCTTAAGGAAAAATCCATATCCCAGTTGTTCTGACTAGCTTCTTTCTCTATTACTGAAACAAGGGAATCTTCACAGGAGATTTAATGTCTCCTAGATATGATCTAGTCTTTTCAACTCATGGCATATGTCTACCAGTCCTGGAAGATGTCTCATTTTCCCATCTGATCCTTTTTGAGATCAGGCTTACTCTGAGTCTTGATTTCTTCTGAGTCTTCAAAAACTTCATAGTCTCTGCAGGATATACTTGGTGTTGAATACCAAGTCTTAATATGAAAAGTTGAGTCAGGCTTCAAACGAATTCTGCTTCTTGTCAAGGTAGCTTCATTATCCATTGACCAATTCTAATGTTCGGTCATCTTTGGAGCCTTCTACTCCTTACAATCAATCTCCATATGAGATACTATGTATCTCAAAAGTAGTTTCTTTTTCATCTTCTTTGGTACATGGATGTATACTGTCATGTATACAACTTGAATAGTCTGCTTCATGTCTCATCTAATATGTTGTCTCCTGCAACCGTCACTATAGCTCCTTTAGGGTTATCACCTGTGCCCTGCCCAAAACAAGGCCAACAAGGGAGAAACAACAGACAAGAATAATACTCTTTATAATAATAATAATAAAACAATAGCAAGAACAATCGTCGGAGTAACTCCTTTAGAGCTATCACTTGTGACCTGCAAAAAATACAGTAATAGGAAATGAGAGCAACACTCTTCTAGTGTTGTGATCAATCATTCCTACATGGTAACCTGGAAACAAAACAAGAAGTTTCTCCTGGAGGGGATGTTAGTTATATCTAGTAAATGATTACAATAAGCATTTATCTCGATAATGCTCACATGCTACCAAGTATAAAACATTTCAAAGATTGTTATCACAGCTATAGTGTTTACTTCTAAGTTATCAAACTTGACATATGCAAATTTGAATCTTATCAACTTAATCAACAAACCTGGAACCTGGAGCCTTTGTCCTCAAGAATGAGTGTTGTTGCTTTTCTTCCTAGTCTCCTTCACTCAAGATGACAAGTATTCTCTTCAACCTATCCTGAGATAATATGCCTTCTTGACAAAAGTCTAGTTAGAGAATAAACTCTATAATCTCAGCTTTAATCAATCTAATACCTTGACTTTAATTTTGACCAATGGTTAGTATGAAGGTCATAACTTCATCATACAACCTAGATGTTCATAATGTCATAACAAATAGATGCATATCACAATAATCAAACTTGGGGTGCATTATTCCTCTAAATGTGGTCGATCTGAGATCCTTCTCGATCTATGACAAAAGATCCCTTCTCCTGCAAATACCCTTTAAAACTAACAGTTTAAACTTTAAACATATGTAAGTACATACCTCTGATAGTATTGGCATGTAGTGGCACCATCTAGTAGCAGCGGAAATAAATACCAAACCTTTAAAAACATCAAAGGTGTTGCAATCTTAAAGTTAGTTGGAGATTTGCTAAGGTAAGGCGCACTAGGACCATAAAAATCAGTCCCAAAACTTTCACTGCAACTGGTACTGCAGTTGGTGTTGGCACTGCAACTAGCATGAAGGAACTAGAACTACAACTGACACTGATACTGCAACTGCAACTGGTACTTCAACTACAATTGCAACTTGGGGTTTTATGAGGAAACCCTAATTTTTCAAACTTCAAATTTTTTGAATTCTAATCCAGGGACTAGATGCGTTGAGCTGAGGCGAGTAAGCTGGAGCTATCTGTTTTCAAAAATTCCAAGTTTTACTCCTTGAAACTTGACCTGCGCAAATCTGGACTAGTACTTCTGGTACTGGTTATGGTTTCCTGGTTTTCTGGTACCAGTCAAAACTAGGGTTTGTCTTTCCAGAGGCTCTGGCCACTAAAAAGGTGCGCTCAAGCTGCCAAATGATGCGCTAGGGTAGAGAGCACTTTTCTAGATGGTTTTTATTCAGAAATTCCTTTCCAATAAAAAGCCCTAATTTTCTTGTACAACAGCAGTGACGTTTTTGGTTACCTAGTGAAAGGTGGTCTATTCAGTCAAGTTCTGATACGATGTTAAATTTAGAGTTGCTATTAAGTTCTTTTCAATTTACTAGAGAATAATAGCATAAGCAGGATCACTGAGAGAAACACAATCACAAGGTACGCAACATTTTATCTTGGGAAACCCTCATGGGGAAGAAAACCCAACAAAACTTCCTCAATAATAGATTGTCAATACAATGCCAAGACTTAAGACAAAACCACCAAAGAATATCCAAGACTGAGCATGCGCCTCTCTCTCCTTCTTCTTGTAATTGCAGCTACCTCCAAAAGATGTGCACTTGTTGACTGACTAAGTGAGTGAACAAGTGAGGCGCCCTCCTTATTTATACTAGTTGTGGAGGCGTTAGGGTTATGTCATTTCACCAAGTAGGGCCGACATCTTCAACTAGTGATTAAAACCACTTTATTAAGCCCTAGGGGCCGACTTTGCAAACACCATCATATAACTATGGTTTGACCAATCCACGAAAGGGGATTTGATCTATATAATAATAACTCAAATATAATTAGAATATTCTTCGCAGTTACAATATTTCAACAGATGTGGTAGCTAGAAGATGATTATTGCAATGAGGCTCTAAAGGCCTTTTTAACATAAAAAAATCCAAAACTCTAACCCTGAAAGATGAAAAGCCAATAGTTTTGTGGACCCCGTTTTGGGTAGTTTGGTGTATCAACTTCCCGGGGGCGTAACTTTAGCATACGATCTTCGTTTGGGGCGCACGATAGCTCGTTGGAAAGGTATCGATGAGGAGATTCATTTTGGGGGCTCAATCAAATCCTATGGCTATCACTGAGAAGCTTGATCCCGAAAAAACTTCATTTAGGCCCTCAAAATGGCCCCGGAAATTAAGGAACCGAAAAACTTCTAAAAATAGTAAATTGTCAAAACATTGTTTTGATCAAGTTGGAATAGGTGGGTGGCCACCGATATCCACCTAGATCAATCCTCCCTCCTTAGGAAGCAATGGTCTCCGTTGTGTTGAGTTCCTGGGGAGAGGGAAAAGCGTTTGATGAATCTACATCTTGATAAGTTGCTTGCCTTGCGAGAGAAGTTGTGTTGCTTAGCTTGTTGCGGGTTGTCACGAACCTTTGGCTGGAAGGGTTGGACCTTTTTAACCAATTTGGCTACATGAGATGACTGTGTGCAAAAGGAATACTTACGCTTTGTTTCAATCTTGTCGACCTGCTTTGATTGGACAAAAGGTGCTTGGACTGAAGCTGCAGTGGTTGTGGTGTTCTTTTGTTCACCTTTTGAACAGACTGTGAAGAAGCTTAATTTTGTAGTATGAGATACTACCTTGCGGCACTATTTAGGTGGGACAGTAGTTGGAACTACCTCTGGTATCCTATAGAGATGACCCCAGAGTAACAATGACACTACGGGGTCGAGACTCATAAATAACATGGTGCTTCCACATATATGGTTGGCCCAACAAAACATCACAGACATCCAGTGGGGCAACATCACATAATACCTCATCCTTGAAGGGTTGGATGTCATATGACAATCGGCATTGCTGGTTGACACGAAGATATCGTCCCTGGCGAAGCCACCCTATATTGTATGGTTGCGGGTGCAGTGTTGTCGACAATCCCAATTGTTTGACGACCTCTACTGACATGAGGTTCTTCTGGCTTCTGCTCTCAACAATGAAATGCAACGGGGTCCCCTTCACTCACATCTGTGAATGGAAGAGGTGCTCCCCCTCTTCAGGATCTGCTTGTTCTTCGGGTTGAATTGTTGCGGTCACAACAGTAGCAGTGGGGTCTGGGTCGATGATCTGTCTTCTCTCATTATTTTTTGAATCGGATTCTGAATCGGGGCTCGGCTCCTTTTCTTTGATCTCGGCCACCAACGATTGTTTTGAGTGACATTCATCAGTGTTGTGCCAAGGGATTTTGTGGAAATCACACCACTTTCCAGTGTCCTTCTTCGTCTTCTCGTGACCCTTCTTTTCCTGTGGCTTGGACTGGTTTTCGGGAGGCCATTTGTTAGGGTCATCTTTATCATACTTTGGTTGCTACGGATTTGCAGACCTGAACTACTGTTTGTTCTGATGCCTAAATTTATGCTTGATTTTGACAGCATATCGATAGGCAACTCCCAACGATGAGATGTCTAGAAACTCCATTTCAGTTTGGATGTACCTGTGTAGAGCCCCACGGTATTTTAGAATAAAATGCCGCTCGAAATCTTTGATACCCAGCTTGGTGCGCAAGGTATGGAAGGTATTGGTGAACTCCAACACTACTTGGCCCCTCTCTTGACACAGCGTGGTCCATCTCATGTACTGGTCGTCATAGTTACCAACAGGGTAATATTGTTCCTTGACTGCATCCACAAAAAAACCCCAAGTGGGCTCAGCCCCATATATTCTAGACTCCTCTATGGAACTTTGCTCCCAGTAAGTTTCCCACCAATGTTTGACATGGGGGAGAGTCTTAAGGAGTGCAAAGGTCATCTTTTCCCTGTCGAAGAAATTGTGAACGGAGAAATTACCTTCTAGCAAATTTAACTATTTTTCTAGGGCATCCGCATCTATCTGTCCTTCAAATACGGGACTATCAAAATTATCTTGTACCTTGAAATGCGAGGTGCCTCCAAAGTGGTCGATTGATGAAGACGTGCTAGTTGTTATCGGTAGGCATTGAAGGATGTGGGCAAAATTCTCCATCATTTCATCCCTCTGTCACGTGAGAGCTTGCTCAAGCAACAAATTAATAGAATTGTCTGCTCCGTCGTTTTTCTTTTCTTCCGCCATGGAGGGTTTCTTGGGCGTGCAAGAGTGGTTGTCCTTAAGAGAGACAAGCTCGAGACCCAACTTGCTATACTCGGACCTCGTCGGGGACATGCACTGAAAAACGATCAAGAGCGGCCTACTTTGATACCATTGATCCGGATTATTTTCGACACGAAATGAGAGCGGAGTTATAACACAAAATTATACAGAGATATTGCAAGAGAGCCAATAATATAACAAAGATATATAAGAGATATAACCATAAACACAGAGATACAGTAATACACAATTTCTATTAATGAGATAAATGTACAAAACTGTAGAAATACAGAGTGAAAGACTTGCTAGAATGGTGGCAGCTTATCTCTGAGAAGAGATGTGACGGCTACTCACATTCACAAGAAGATGATTATTACAATGAGGCTCCAAAGGCCTTTTTAACATAAAGAAAATCCAAAACCCTAACCCCGGAAGATGAAAAGCCAACAATTTTGTGGACCCCGTTTTGGGTAGTTTGGTGTATCAACTTCCCGGGGGCGTAACTTTGGCATACGATCTCTGTTTGGGGCACACAATAGCTCCTTGGAAAGGTATCGACGAGGAGATTCATTTTGGGGGCTCAATCATAGCAATGCTCGATCCCAAAAAAACTTCATTTGGGCCCTCAAAATGGCCCCGAAAGTTTTGGAACCGAAAAACTATTAAAAATTGTAAATTGCCAGAAGACTGTTTTGAGCCAGTTGGAATAGGTGGGTGGCCACTGATATCCACCTGGATCACTGACTGTGCACTTTTGCAGCGTCCTAGTAAACTTTGCTGCAAAAACTCTGCCTACAGCACTTTCGCAGCGTGGACTCCTACACTCCGAAATCTCTATTATTGCTAAGCCTTTTCCTATCCATGCCACTGCAGTCACCACTTGGATCTGCACGAATGAATTCATGAATGTCTCCAAGCTTGACACTTTTTCTTAACATCTGATTGACGATATCCTCGTAGTTTGGCATTTGGCATGGTATATGGCACACTTGAAATTTGAATACCCTGACACCTGGTGCTCTCACTCTACATCTGTGTTGAACCATATGTATGGGATATATATCCCACATAGTTGAGGGAAATCATATTCACATACTATATGAACACGAGCACTCACACCTTGATTAGATGCGTTGTGCAATGACTCTATGTTCATCGTGGGCTTGCTCCTTAGCGCCTGGTGCTTTGTCTTTGAGCATTGTCTTTTGTGTTGTTGAAACTCCATAACTCGACATATAATGTGTTAAGTGGCTTTGTTGTAAAGTGGGCCCGATAGTTGATGGATTTTAGGTGCTTGGAGATTGGGCCTCGGGCCCAATATTTTTATAAAACAGAATTTAAACCTTGTTATAAGCTCGAGAGCACAAAGGACCTGTTGACCGCCTATTCAACTAGGGGGTCAACTCCATGTACCATGAAGATATGCATCATCAGATGCAAACTAGTCGAAGACTATTTGGTTCTACAGGGAAATTTTTGCTCCAACACACAGTTTTGTAAACAAGATTTTCGCACCCCTGCGTGGGTTAATAATGTAATAGGTCTGCATGGATCATAGTTAGGTCAGTTATCTTAGGATTTCTTCATTGGGAGAGTTCCTTTCGAGGAGTGTTTTTTATCCTCAAGTTATTAATTTGGCCTAACAAGCCTTATTAATTTCCCTTGAGTTTTTCACTCCCACCTTCAATAAATCCTCCAAAGTGGTGAAAGGCATTCTAATGAAGTCACCCTCTGGTAGCTAGTGTTTAGGAATGATGTAAATGACCATGTAAGACAGCTCAAAAAGTTTCACAGAATTCCGTCGAGTCTAGATAGGTTTTTTTTAATTAATTAAAATTAATTAAATTTTCCTAAGGCTAGAAATTTAATTAATTAATTAATTCTGGATAATTAATGTAAAACTTAGGTCCTTGTGCTTTTTATAAGGGTATTTGTACTCAAAAGAAATGTAATGAGACCCCCTACACCCTTGGACCAAGTTTCAACTCAGTCGGACAAGTTTTGTTAGGGTTTCCACTTAGGAGTCTTAGTCAGATAAGAGCGATTTTAATTGCTAAACCCAAGACATGGGAAAATGTCATTTTTGTAATAATTGACCAATTGAGGTGAAGTAAAAGGTAAATGATGATGAGAGAAACCCTCCTAACCTACCCAACCCCACTTCCTAACCTTTCACACCCCCTTTACCCTCTTATTATTTACCCACCTTGGGATTTGCGCCCCTCATTGAGGAAATGCGTCTCCCTTCCTTTGAAATTTAGTAACTCGCTTTCAAGTTGAGTTATGGGCCCCTCCTCATGAGGTGCGCCCTTCCTCCTTGCCTCTCCACGTCATCCAAGAATGTGTCACTCACACTCCTCCCACACACCCTCACTAAAATCTCACACTTTCCCCTTTGAGGCTCACGCTCCTCTTGGCAAGTTGCACCCTTCACTTGGAGAAGAATGGAAACATTTTCAAAAAGTTGGAGGTTTGCTTTCAAAGCAAGGCAATTGCTTTCCCTTGGCCAATGCGCCTCACTCAAATGGCCACTTCACCCTCCTCTCATCCCCACTTACCATTTCTCACATAACCTAAAAGCCACATGCCTTCTTTAGCTTGAGCTCTCTTCCCTTGATGTTTGACACTTGTCAAAGATCCAAGAGGGGTCTCTTGGTCCCTCAAGGCTATTTAAGAGACCTCTCACTCCCTCATTCATTATCATTCTTCACAGTATTGTTATGCTACCAAATTCTCCATCTCCCTCTCTCTCTCTATCATTGTCTTCTTGCTTTGGTTCACTGGTTCTTGAAGAGCTTGGAGCAACTTTGTTGCTACAACCTCTTCCATTGATTAATAAAGAATTGCTTTGGAGGAATCAGGAGTGTTGGATTTTGTCTACATGCTCCATCTATGTATGAGGCGATATTGCTCTTTACTTTGAATGTTATTGTGTTATTGGGTAGATAGCCTAAGTAAAACTATGTTTGCTTGGCCTGGTTTAGTAAATTTATGATTGCTAAGCCTATATGCATTGTATTCGTTTTTAATACTAACTTTGTTGTATTATTAATGTATGCAGTCCATTGTCTATTTTTATTTCACAGTTTATTTGGAGTTTGCAGGTCATCTCGAAAGGAGTTGTTCGGATAGATCCGAGCAAGGATTTACCCTCATCTTCACTAAAACTTCACAAGCATTTTCTGTTCTTCTTCCTCCTATCATATTCAGATTTTGGTATCTAACTTGCTTAGATAGGTCAATAATTTCATAAATATTTATGGTTTTTATATGCGGGAAACTTCTGTTGAGAAACAGAAGATTTCCTTAACATTGTGAGTGTGTTGCAGCACAAATCAGCAAGCAATAGCTTGCTGATTTTTGCAGGTTCTTGCCAGGCTAAGGGTACATGCTGCACAATTTCAAGCACAACACACCTTCTAGGTCCTCCTTTCGAAAGTGGTAACATTTATCTTCTTCCTCTTTCAATCTAAACATTGTATGCAAGCCCAAAGGAGTGTACCCAAGTGGCTTGCATTCTTTCATTCCAGTCTTCTTCTTTTTTTTGTAAGTAGGGGAATCGGTAGGGGCGGCAGTATCGTACTCACGTGACACGGGATTGAATCCTGTCGGTTGCCTTATAACCCCTAGGGAGAATCGCACCGCCCGCAAGCACGTCTCTGAATAAATCGGGGTGAAAATCGAACTTGAGACCTCCTTTTTACATTTCCTTCCATTTACACAGCACATCCCAATCCGTCTACACCCCTGCGGGCTTTTATTTGAAGGACATGGGGGTGGGTTTTGATCCACTTATGTGTGCACAGGCCACGATACCATTTAATATGGTATCTATGGGTGCAACCACACGTTCGACCACTATCTCAAGGTGTCCCCATGGCTCCAGGTAAAGCCCTCACGAGAATTGTACCTTGCCCAACATTTAAAAACTCCTCGTTTCCCACCATTGGATCCAACCTCTTTGGGCTAAAAATTTGAAGGGCATGGGGGTGGGATTTGATCCACTTATGTGTGCACAGGTCACGATACCATTTAATATGGTATCTCTTGTAAAAATTATATGAGGTCCTATGAGGCTACCATCTAAGGTCTGTCCTTGACCTTAGTATGGCTCTAAGTTTCAACTGTATGGCTGTCTTCTTTTGCTGTTTTAGGACAGCAAACAGTCATCCCACTTTCTGCTCAATGTTTTATAGGTTACGTGCTCTTTTAAGGTGCCCTTGCAAGTGTTTTCTTATCTCAATGTTAGCACATGCAATATAACTTAAAACACATAACACTACCTCTAGATCTTGAACTTTAAAATGTTGATCTACACTTCTAAACATGCATAAATTTGACACAGGTATTTTTTGGTCAACATGACCCTGGATAAAACCCCCCCGGGGAAAACCAGTTTGGGATATATGTCTATATAATGTTGATTAAAGCAAGAGATACAACAAGTAATGAAATACAATGGAACCTGTATACATAGCAAGCTCCTCACGAGCCTTGCCACAAGATCCAGAGAAAGAAGTGCCCAAGTTGTGGTGCGCCCTCTCCCTTTGTTGCCCTCTGTACTGAACTGAAACACCCTAGCTCATTAATAACCCAAGGAAGAAATCCCTCCATAGGAATGTCCTCTCCTATGCTGCCTCTCCATAGAAACTGTCAGAGCTCGAATCCTCCAAGCAGATCTGCTACCAGGTAGCTGCCAGTCCTCTCAACTCATGCGCCCCAAGCAGAAATGATCACAATAAATAAACAACCTGAAACTGAAAGTCTCTCTCCACAGAAACAAGCGCCCAAGCTCTCCTCTCCCAATGCATCAGACCTCGTCCTGATCTGACAAGTCCTCCTCTCCTCATGAGCAAATGATGGAGAATAAATGCGCCCCTCCTCCATATGCATGCTCCCTCTGAAGAATGAAGGCTAAACCTCCATGGATAACCTCTCCATGCAAGCTCCAAGCTACCAAGAGCCTCTCCTCAAGCTCTCAAGGGTTTTACTCAAACCCTCATGAAGTGCGCCCCTCTCCTCCTCAAGATATGCGCCCCT
>JASDQU010102026.1:17901-49161 GCA_032191745.1 Picea mariana
CTAGCCAAGTCTAATCAATGGGTGAGATCAACTCCAAAAATCTCACTAAGGAAACCCACTTTCCTTAGTTGTTTTATGTCTATTAATTCACCCACATTGTGAATTAATTGTCACTTTATGACTTAAGTGACATATTTCACTTTTGACTTAAAACTCCTAAGTCAAAGTGAAATTAAAATCATAAAGTAAAGTATGAGGGTAATAGTCTTCCCCCTTAGTGCTTAGAGACTCATAAGCACATGGGGACCACTTTCCAAGGTACCCAAATCTCAACATCTCTGGGTGCAACCACACGTTCGACCACTACCTCATGGTGTCCCCATGGCTCCAAGTAAAGCCCTGATGAGAATTGAACCTTGCCCAACGGTGAAAAACTCCTCGCTTTCCACCATTGGATCCAACCCCTTTGGGCCTTTCATTCCAGTCTTTACTTTGCATGCTTTAGTTAGATTTCCTTTCTATCTTCACTTCATAGTTTAGCTAATTAGTTGTGATATCTATATGTATGCTTAAACTCAAAATTATCTAGAGTAGATCACACATATCTAATTGCTAGCTTAGAGCCCGTGGAGGCTTAGATTAAATCTTTATTTTCTGTTGCATGCAATTCATAGTTTTGTTAATCTTTATCTTAAACATGTACATGCAAACTTGGATTTCTTAAAGCTTAAAGTATTCGTCATTTACAATTCTGCAAGTTATTTCTTTGTGTTTCACATGCAATAATCTCACTTAAGAATTTAACTTGCAATCTCGTCATTTAAAGGTTTCAGCCTCTAAATTTTTCAATCTTCAGTTTAGGCACTTTTTGAGCAAGCTACAAGCACTCAAACACACTTCACACTTAGCTCATAGGTTTAATAATTAATTTATTAGACTTAATAAGACATTATTACCAACCATCTTCACCATTTAAAACGGGGTCGAAGGAAGGGAACGGAAAGTGCTAGGCCGGGGACGATCTCACGGCGCGCGACGTCCTTTTCGGGAGTACTCTAATCTTAGGATTGACTTGTGGAGCTAGGGTGGGCCTCATTGCCTAACTTCTTGAGCACCCAGCAGTCACTTGGTAATTGGGGGAGGAAAGTATTGGGTTGACACTTAGATAGGATTAAAATAAATCTCACTCAGCCACCTAATTTAATCCTTGGTCTACAACATCGGCAATTTACATTTATACTTGCAAGCACACGGATCTCATTATCTTTATTTTACATGCAAGTCATTTTATGTTGGTGGAATAATTATCTAAGTGGTTACATCTATCATCTGGGCACTTTACTTTTCAAACTTTACATTTTTATCATTGTTCCTGTGTTTGTGGTGTGATCCTTCAAGAAGTTGCCCATCCACTTGGAGGCACTCTCTTGACTGGGTCTTGAGTGATTTGCGTCTGTGCATCATTGATAAGCAGTCCAATAGAGTAAGAGCTATTGTGAGCATGCTTGGCTTGATGTGTTGATGGTTGTATCATCTTGAGTATCTTTATTTCCTGTACATTTCAAGCAACTTGTTAGTATTGTATATCTTGTATCTAGCTTAGTCTAACTTTGTATATCTGATATATTCTTTCTGTATCTTTGTAACTAGTTGTATCTATCTTGTTGTAACATTTGTAAACTTGTAACTATCTTGTAACGAATCTCCCCTTAACTTAGTTGACCCCTTGCCCAATCTTAGGCACTAATCTTAGTTGTCCTAGGAAAAGGCCCAACTATTCATACTATATTGTTGCATCTGGCATTTGTTGTTTAACATCATAGGCTAGACTCCCCTGACCATTTAACCAACTAAAACCAACTCCTAGAACTTAAACGTTAATCTCATCTAGTAACTAGGGTCTACCCTCCTTGGCTTCCCTAGAGGCTAGGAGTTAGCCTAGACAAAAGAGGTTCAAGTCAAAGTGACAGCATGGACTTTGAACCTAGGCATTGTGCCTCCGAGGACACACTAAGTGAGCAGGACTTAGCTCACATTTACAAGTGTGCATAAGAATGGCAACAGGACCTTTTAAACCATATTTTTTGCTCAAATTATAAATTTTTTGCAAAAATTTATAGAAATTTACATGTGCTAACAGAAGATAAGTTATGCTACAAGCAAGAAAGTTACAAATTGGAGCAATCCTTTGTCTTTGCCTAGCTTCCAAACTAGGAGAAAAAGGCAATGAGAAGATTTTCCATTTTTTGAGTGTCCACTAGCAACTCTATGGATCACAGGCTATTTATGGGACCTCAGCTCTTTTCAAGGACCTTGGCTTTTTCAGTCTCCACCAGCAACTCTATGGTTAGTGTGCGATCCTCCTTTGTCTCCACATAGCTTCCAAACTAGGACCACTAAGCGTCAAGGGCGATGAGAAAATTTTCCCTTTTTTGAGTGTCCATTAGCAACTCTTTGTTCAGTGTGGATTTTTTTTTGTGGTTGATCTCATTTCTTTTCAAGGACCCGCTTGAGATTTTATGAAGAAGGCGCTGCATGGTTTCCATTGTCCAATAGGAAAGTTTGGTCAAGAACAACATCGTTCCATAAATTCTTGTAAAAGCCTTATGACCTTGTATGTGTGTTTATATCGACCTTTTTTGAGTCTTTCACTGTTTAGCAAACTATGAGGCATCTCAGCGAAAAATAAGTTGAGAGTCATTCTAGAGGGGTAGAAGATTTATTGGGTTGTTTCTGATGGTGGATTTTAACAATTCTGTTGGACTCCTGATGCCTATGTTTTTTGTAACAAAATTCTATTTGTTTAGATATAAAATGACTTTTTCTTTCTGATTTTATATATGATAATGATGATGATTAACGTCCATTGAAACTGAATCACATGGGATATATATATATATATATATATATATATATATATATATATATACATATTTATCCCATGTGATTTCTGGACTCTTGGTGTCAATGTTCTTTGTAACAAAATTCTATTTGTTCAAATATAAAATGACCTTTTCTTTCTCATTATATATATATATATATATATATATATATATATATATATATAATGTGACTTCTTTGAGTTTTTGTGAGCAAAGAAGTGTTAGACAGCCAGTAGTGACATAACAGAAAATGCCCAAATTTGCAAAACATGAGCAAATAGTAGGTTCATGTGGACAAGATCAGTGGGTGGATTAGCAGAGCCCCTGTTGATGTGGCAGTACTGTCAAATTGCAGACAATTGATCTAGAAGCAAGATATGGTAGTGATTTGACACCCAGAAATATGACCATAAAAGGTTTGGATGTTATTTTTAAAAATAATTGTACAAGTAAAAATGTTTTATTACACAATTCATTAGAGTGCAAAGTTGTCAATACCAAGAGAAAGTTGTGCACACCAAGAGAATTAATGGTAGCATTTAAATTTGAAATTTTATGCGATCAATCCATAAATTTATCACTGGAAATGTCCAAGGCGCACATGGCCTTGACATAGTGTGGCACTTAAAGCAATTTGAAATTTTATGCGATCAATCGATAAATTTATCACTGGAAATGTCCAAGGCGCACATGGCCTTGACATAGTGTGGCAATTAAAGCACTGTATCTAAGTTTTTGGTCACAAGAAATGTTAGCAGAGTTAACGAGTTTTAATTTGTCTTGCTGAAAAGTTTATTTCTTGAAATATTGCGCCTGGTATCAATTCAATGGCAATAGTTGTCTTTTCCGGAACTGACCATTGTAATTTGTAGCATTTGGGCAACAGAAAATTTGGTTACAAGAAAAATGAAACCAGATGTAAAACTTTGTACAACCCCAAAAGAGAGAGAAAAATGACAGTTGATGTTGCCCCTTGAAAGAATGTTGAAGTTTAAACCCTTAAACAAATGTTCAATCTGATAGAGTCTTGCAAGAGGGATGCTCAGTGTGGTAAATATCTATTCAACAGCAAGAGTAATGTTCTACCTTCAGCATGAGGGTGATGACAATCCACCAAAGCATTGTGATTGTCCAATGAACAGCGAGGGCAGTGTTCTACCTTCAGCTTGAGGCTGACAGAGATGGAGACATCGGAGAAGCAAGTGTGGCTGAAGACATATCAGATACCTAGGTGGTTATTTTAGAAAATTGGCGGGCACCGTGGCTGCTTATCTAGGTGACCCAGTGCATGGGAGCTGACCCATATGCCGTCATCAAATCTTGTTTGTAAAAGGCTTGAATTGTAAAAATTGAGTCTTATGTTAAGGTGAGGTAATAAGTTAAGTGTTGTGTAGATCTGAATACAATTTACAAGATAAATCTTCAATTTCAATAATAATTTAATTCATTCACACGAAGTAATTAATACGAGATAATTGTAGAGAAAACCCTTCACCTAGGGCAACACAATATATTATATATTAATCTTTGTGGAAGGATAACAATGGTAGATGGTATTAAAAAGTTACAGGTTTTATTTACTAGAAATTATCTCCATATTATTATTCCTCTTGAATACATCTCTAAATACCCCATATTACTACATTGAAAATATTATTTTACTATTATTATTCCTCTTGAATACATTTTTAAATACCTCATATTGCTACATTATATTTTTATATTAAAAAAATGTTAAAATATAACATAAAAATATATGTGAACATAACATTGTTATTTTATTAAAGACATGTGATCAATGTAATATTAAACTGTTAAGGTTATGGGTTAAGTGGTTAAACCACCATAACCAAGTTAAAGTGCTATACAATAATGTTACAAGGGATAAGTAACTTGAGAGAATGGTATGTGTATTGTAGGAAGCCTACCTCGGGCGCTCCAATAGATGTGCTTGCCATAACATCATTAATATATAGGACATTTATTATTCTCTCCGAATATGTTTGTTTATTATTGTGTATGTTGATGAATTGAGAGATGATTAGATAAGAAACTGGTATATGTATTGTGGGCAGGCTACCTTCGGCTTCTGTAGATGTACTTAATGCTGCATATCAATATATGTGACATTTCTTATTTTTTTCCAATATATGTGACATTCATTATTCTTTCCAATATATGTGACATTCATTATTCTTTCCAATTATGTTTGTCTATTATTGTGTTATGCATGCGCCCATAAGCAATCACATACAAGGTAAATGTACCTTGATGATTTCTATGATCATGTATAGGCATTAAAGTCATTTATTAGGCTAGTGATAACGGGTGTACCCTTTGTAAGTCCTTACGGACAAGAGATATCAAAGGACAAAAGTAATGTTGAGATTCCCATAAAGGTACTAACACTTGGAACCCTGCAATCTTAATGCAGTTGCATTCAAGGGTAACATCTAGAAGATTGTTGATTGTCACTATGCAATAACGGTTATACCGAGTTGCAATCAAAGGAATGACTGATGACAGACATAAGCCCATGGTTAGGCCCCTCAGGCCAACAACAGATACTGCCCCTTTATATGCCATTTTCTGTCCAGCAATCCTAATATGTAAAACTGAATGTGAATGTTCTAATAGCATGACACATAATTAGGTACAATTTCTGTAGACAGTTACTTGCTATTATGATTAGGCTTTCTGATGTCATCATGAGCGCAGATAGATAAGATAATTTTATGGTTTGCAGATTAAGATATGTTGTTAGTTTAAGGATTAGTTTAATTGGTTAAGCCATCCACTCAAGGCATGTTGTCAACAGGTTGGTCATAGGTTATAGGTTCAAATTAAGTAGAGTCTTTTAGGGGTACCAGCTGCTATTGTGACTGGTGGTAGAGTAACCTCTCATTCAAATATTCCAGGGAAGAGGGAGGGATCCCATGAGGTTTTCCTTGAAAAAATAAGAATAGGATATGTTGTACAAATACTTGAATGGGGTCCACCCATGCTTAGCACTGAAATATCTGAAACTAAAATGGAGATATGAATCCACCAATTAAGAAAAATCATGATCTTTGTGTTAGAGATAGTTTGAAATGTGAAATGCACAATGTCAGCACAGCAAAAGAAATTTGATTGAATATTGTAACTTGTAGATATCTTTTGCTGACTTATTAGGAAATATCTTCATGGTATATTGGTAAAAGTATTGTTAATGACAGAGAGAGGTGCAAAGTTCAAATCTCTTCCTCATTTTAAAGTGGGTTTATACCACATTAATACAGCTTTGCTAATTATAGCTCCCTAGTTACTATTAAAAAGAAACCGACTTATCCCAGTAGAGCTGACTTGAACTAAACAGAATCAACATCAATGAAATCAACAGAATACATTAAAATAGAAAATCCACATTTTAAAAGAATATGAGCTACAACTTACCGGTTCAATTTCACATGGCATGTTATCATTTTTGACATATCTGGCTAACCAAAATGCGCGTAAAAACTTTGTCATTCTTTCTTGGTAAAGCTCCTCCATTGATGCCATGGATGACCGGATACTTGTTGTCTCTTCAGACCACCCTAAGCCTACTGAAATGCCTGCTCAAAATCACCAATAAGTAGAAAATACACTAAGGAGGGGATTTGCAGAAAACAACATTTAATCTGAATAAGTAGAGTCAATAAATCAGAGTCAACCAATTGCAGGAACTTGTATGCCGAAGGGAACTGAGTAGACCTTGCCCTCAATTGGCAGGGTCAATCCTTTAAAGTTAGAAATGAACAATCTATAAGAGAATTCAATGATACAAACAGAAACATAACAAAATATCTAATCTGTTACTCACGAATTTAACAAAAAAGCGAATCTTTTACTCGCGAATTTGAGGCTGTCAGAATTTTTGGATGATAGAAATGGCGCGATCCTCCGCTCAATTTCTTTGTGCGTGCTGACAAGGATTTGGGTTTCTCTGCTGCTTCTTAGCCAAAACAGTGAGAAGGGTTGTCCTTTTCGGTGTCCCGAGCAGTGGGGCTATTTTGTTTTTTTAATCGAATTAATGATGAACGGTTAATGTCTCATTCGTTCTTCAGTTCGGATCGCTAGTATAGCAATCACGTATGTCAACCACTAAATGTGTTAGATTGAATTGTTTTTTTTAAATCTTTTCAAATTTTATTAAAATTAAATAAAATATTGATAGAAAAATAAAAATAAAAATAAAACATTATTACTATTAAAAATATTTTTTAAATATTAATAATAATAATCTAATTTTAAGGTAAGAATAAAAACATTTTTCAAATAATAATAAAAATAATTTAATTTAAGTTAAGAATCTAAAACGTTTTTTAAATAATAATAATAATCTAATTTTAAGATCATGCAAGCAAGACACCAAATAGATGTATGAGATCCCCTTGTTTGTGGGACAAGAAACCCCACTCTTACACGTTTATAAATCTTTGCAAAAAATATTTTCGTCAAAGCACTAGTAAGCTTTTCCGTCTGGATTTTTTTAGAAAAAAATATAATAAATATAAATTAATTGGTAATAAAAAAAAATTATAATTTTCATAATAATAATAATCTATTTTTAAGGTCGTGGCCACCATATTAGTGTATGAGACCCCCTTGGTAAAGATTAAATGATAAGTTGATCAATATATACACAATGCTTATGACATTATTAGTCCCTCTCAAGGGAATATAGCAATGAGTTTGTTATTGATTTGACATTAATTTGCCTTGTCTTTTAAATTTATATGTGTAGTGTAATGTTTAACTTAATAAAACAAATATATATTTTTTGATATAATTAAAATATTTGTTTTTCTCATTTCTCATTGGTTGATATATTTCAAGTCTTAGTGTTGCCTTCAAGCACATTGATCAAGGCAAGAGCGTCCATTTCACAACTCTTTTTTCTCTAAATGGTCACGATACTGGGTATTTTCAATTGGAAAATTCATATACAGTGATGGCGGCAATGGCGATTTTTGAACCTGGTATTTGGCGCTTCGAAGCTCGGCACCCTCCACGCTACTAACGACACCGATCTCGACCCAGCATCCGTTCTTTGGCGAGTTTACCTTTGCTTACCTTTGCCTGGGACTACAGTCTGCAGTGGTTTTGTCCTGAAAACGTCTTTTTGGGGGCTCGGCGACAGACAGTCCGTTATCTTCCGGTCTTAGTGCTGCAGACACTGAACCTAGCTTGTAATGATCGGGATCTGGTATATACCCTGTTGTCTGATCTGCCTATCCGACCTATTGTTTTGTTTATTGTTTTTTTTGCAGTTTCCCAGATCTTGTCTTCTTTCCAAACTAGAACGCCCCCTCTTTACCCCAGGCTCTTGTTTACCACAGTTGTCAGTCTCTGACCGGTTACCAGGTCTTGGTGGTATTTGCGCCTCTCCACCTCCTCCCTGACTTTCCAGAAGCCCCTTTCGCAACACCTCTTAGATTAACTGTCCCCTGTTGCTCTGTAAGCTTCTGTGGAGAGTCTAAGACATGGACCCCGCTGCAGGGTGCTCGGGGGATCCATGGGACCACCCGGCTATTCTAGCTAAGATTGATGACCTGTGCTCAGCACATTTTCAAACATCTAACCGGTCCGTCTTCCAACTAACCCGTCTCCTGGTTCCACTAACCCACCTTCTTTTACAGAACCGTTTACCAAGCCTATTGCACAAAACCTCACTGGATCTTCTAAACAGGTCACACACGGTGGAGCCCGCATACTTGACAAACGAAAACAGAGTGTTGATTTATCTGCTCTACAGGAGGGCAACCCGATTGGGTACCGGCCTCTCCCAGGACAAACTCCTCTGAAGTCAAGCTTTCACAAACGCAGACAAAAAGTTTGGAAGCCCAAGGTTCGACACCCCAAACTCACTCTTGGAATGGATGTAGGACTCCCGGATGATTGCAACCTGGCTCTCTGCGCGTTAGTAGGGAGGCTAGCTTATAAGGAAAAATGCAAACAGAGCTTGGACTCCTGG
This sequence comes from Picea mariana, assembly GCA_032191745.1. NCBI lineage: Eukaryota > Viridiplantae > Streptophyta > Pinopsida > Pinales > Pinaceae > Picea > Picea mariana. Next base: position 26,722 of record JASDQU010102026.1, read on the forward strand.
GTTACTAAACATTGGAACCCACTGCTGGGTTACTCACCAAAGATCCTCTTACTACAACAAGGTTGGATGGGATTTATTTTTTGAAAACCAGAAGACACAGTGCTCATCCTGGAGAGGTTATGGGCCTTTGACGAGGGTAGCCTCATGCTAAAAAGGTGGAGACTGGGTTTTAATCCAGCCTCGGAGTTCTTTAGCTTTCGACACTTATGGGTTCTTCTTCCCAGTCTCCCTTTACAGCTCTGGAATCAGCAAGCGCTCGAACTGATTGGCTCCTCCATAGGGCGTTTTCTAAGACTGGATCCTTCCTCCCTCTCGGTACCGGACAGGAAAATGGCAAGGATATATGTGGAAATGGACATTCAAGCTGGATTACCTGAAATCCTGGAGATTGATTGGCGCAACCAACAAATATCTCAAAGAATTGACTATTTAGGCATCCTGTTTCGATGCTCCTTCTGTCGTCGCACTGGTCACCTGAGGAAAGACTGCTACAAGTTCCCACCTCCTGCGCTTGATTTGGATCCGGCTGAGGATCCATCTTTTGATGGATATATCTCATCACCCAATCATCATGTGGAGGAGAATTCTTTTACCGAGAGGGATACTTTTCCGTCTGATGATTCTGTTTTAGGTAAAATCCATCGCTTTTGCCATTCTCTCTTTAATACTTTTACTTCCTGGGACAGACTTTACATCTCTGAACAGGTAGACATTTTCTCTTTTGCTGCCACCCCGAACTCCCCTTCAGACAAGCTCGTCCCTTCATCTCATTTACCCACCTCTATGCCAACACCCACTGAACATGTTCCTGTTGACCACTTTCCCCCTTCGACACTTTCACCACCTGGTTTAATACCATCGAATCCTTTGAGAGAACAATCTACTCCATTAACTGAGGAGATGCCTGAACCGTGCTCTCTCCCTGGATTCACCGAACCGTCCCAATTGGTCCTCCAACTAGACTCCATGTTTTCGATCCCTGCCCCGACCCCTCCTCTTCCCTACGAGTCGCTTCCCATCAATACCTACCTTGGGAAAGCTCTCTGCCAGCCCACACCTCCGCCATCTGATCGACCTTCTTCATCTACCACAAAACCTTTACCCGGACCGGATCCTGCTTGGTCGAGAGGTATTGGACTGGAGCTCTCACCGCTTAAAACCCGCAGTGCACGAAAAAAAACACAAGTTGGACAAGCGGCATTGGACACATCTTCTTCTACTACAAATCTTGGGGCCCTTAGAGGATTAAAATCCCTTGCCCGTGGTAAGTCATGATCCTACTTTCAGTCAACATTAGAGGGGTTGGAGGGCCCCTGAAACACGCCTCCCTGCGTAGACTACTGGATCTCTATAAGCCGACAGTCATCTTTCTACAAGAAACTCTCGTGGATGCCTCAACTGCAAGGGATTTCATACACTTACTGAGACCATCTTAGATGACCTGCGTTGCTAGCTCGGTTGGGAACTCGGGGGGCCTTCTGGCCTCGTGGGATCCCTCTTTCTTTGATTTCTTACCAATGCTCAGTCCTGGAGGAATTCTACTTTCTGGACACTACTTTGATCTAAAGGCAGACATCAACCTGCTCAATGTATACGTCCCTTGTGCTGATCGCAAAGTATTCTGGCAACGCATTGATGACCTAGAGCTATTGGCTGCTAAAAATCTCATCCTGGCTAGTGATCTCAATCTTACCACTAGCTCAGAGGAAATTTGGGGAGATAGAGCGCAGATCGACCCACTCCACAGCTTTTTTTAACCACATCTTTTACAAAAATGCTTTAGTAGATCTGAAACCAGCGGAGCTTCTTCCCACCTGGAGAAATGGGAGACAAGGCACAGCAAGTATTGCCAAACGATTAGATCGTTTTCTAATTGCTGAGAATCTGCTTTCGCCTTCTATTTGCTATCGATCTTGGGTAAATCTCCCTTTTCTCTTTGATCATGCTTCCATTTGTTTACAGCTGGGCGCAGGTCGGTTTGGTGTTGGACAGCCCTTCAAATTCAACCCTCAATGGTTGAGAGAGGACTCATACAATAGTCTGGTCAAATCGGTCTGGACCGATTCCTCCTCCTTGTCGTCGGATGACCCACAAGGTAACCTCACGATCAAACTGTCCAGGTTAAAATCCCGTTCCATTCTTTGGCTAAAAGAGAAAAAGCTTGCTGAACAAGCCGACATACTCAGGATAGAGCAGGAGCTGGACCTCCTACTCCACCACAAACTACAGGTTGATAACTCTTTTGATATTGATTTAAAAATTCGAGGCCTTGAGGAAGAGCGTAATGCCTATCTGCGTGCTGATGAAGAAAGATGGCGGCTGAAAAGTCAAATGACTTGGCTCGAATCTGGGGACAAAAACACTCGCTTTTTTCACTGTTTTGCAAGTGCCAGGTGTACCAAAAAACTTTTATGGGACATCGAGGATGAGGATGGGCGCTTACAACATACACAGGAAGGTATTAAAACAGCAGCCTTCAACTATTTTAATACTTTTTTCAAGGTTTCCCCAGCATCGGATCTTGCTGCACAAATAGAACTAGCGAGCCACTTTCCTAATTTGATTCCTACAGAGGAAGTCGCAGCTTTGGAAGCGCCTTGCACAAAGGAGGAGCTGTTGGAGGTACTTAAGGGATTCGAAAAAGAAAAAAGCCCCGGATCAGACGGCTGGTCTGTTGAATTTTACCTACATTTCTTTGATCTATTGGCCCAGGATCTTTTGGACGTGGTCGAGGACTCCAGAGTTAGAGGGGCAGTGAACCCACTGATCAACAGAACCTTTGTGGTACTGATCCCAAAGTCTAATCTGACCAAACATTTTCAAGACTTTCGCCCTATATCCCTCTGTAACCTATGTTACAAACTTATTTCCAAGATCATAGCAAGAAGAATCCATCCTTTTCTGTCCTTGGCCTTGTCCGATGAACAACTAGGCTTCCTAAAAGGAAGGCAAATCCTCGATGTTGTGGGGGTCGCTCATGAATTTATTCACAGCTTAAAGTCGAGAAAACAATAGGCTGCTCTTCTTAAGCTGGACCTTAAAAAGGCCTTCGATTGCATTAACTGGAACTTTCTTCACCTGGTTCTTTTACAGTGTGGTTTTGGCCTTACCGTCACCAACTGGATTCTGGGCTGCATCTCTTCAGCCACTTTAGCTATTCTAATTAACGGGGAAGCTACCAGATCCTTCCGCTGCGAGAGAGGACTCCGGCAAGGATGTCCTCTTTCACCTCTACTCTTCATTTTGGTCCTGGAAGGGCTTAGCATCTTGCTAAAACTCAAACAGTCGGAGGGACACCTAACTGGCATAAAAATCTCGGGCCGCTTACATATCCTTCATTTACTTTTTGTTGATGATGTGTTGATCCTGACGTTGGCAGATCCTGATGAATGGGCATTGATCCACTCCATCCTTAATGCTTTATGCACAGCCTCCGGCTTGGAGATCAATTTACATAAATCTATATTCCTTATTTCAAATTCACAGGCGTCCTCTTTTTCGGATATTACAGCTCTGTTTGGCAACAAAGCCCTTGAACTTGACAAGGGGTTTTCTTACCTTGGATTCCTTTTAAAATCTACCAGATACTCTTGTAAAGATTGGCATTGGCTTCTTGATAAATTCAACAGTAAGATCCAACACTGGTGCAACAGATTTCTATCTTTAGGTGGCAGATTTGTACTTATAAAATCAGTATTGGAAAGCCTCCCGGTGTACTGGATGGCGCTCGCACACATCCCGGCTTCGATCCTGAAGTCTCTTCGACAACTGATTTTCACTTTTCTCTGGTCTGGCAGTAAAATCAACAAAGGCTTTCATCTATGCAATTGGGCTTCGATTTCAAAACCAAAGTCGTTGGGGGGCTGGGGTCTTAGGCACCTACCAATCTTCCACAGGGCGCTCTTGGCCAATACATTTTGGAGGATTCTTATGAAACCCGGTCTCTAGAATTCAGTTATCAAAGCCAAGTATTATCCTTCTCTCCTAGTGCACATCTGGATCAGATCGGCATCGGATTGTCCCAACAGAGGCTCTATAGTCTGGAAACATCTCTCTAGGACACTGCTGATTATTCTACAGTGGATCTCCTGGAATCCGGGAAATGGTCAGCAGATTGAAGTGGGCAGGGATTACATTCTTGGCATGGGTAGACGCGCCATCCTATCAGCTCCCCTTTTGGCACACTTACACAGCAGAAATCTTTATTACCTTAATCAATTTAATTCTCCGATTAATGGAGGTCTGCTCGGCGACCATTGGCTCAGCGGGGAAGAGCTACAGTTGGAGGCTGATTTATACCTTGAATGGAGGGGCTACACTCAGATGCTGATGACAACAGGCATACGTCTGCAAGACAGACCAGATCTTCTCCTGTGGATTGGAGGGGACCAGTCGGGCGCTCTCACAGCAAATAATGTATATCAGGCGCTTGCAACCTTCTACTGGCCTCTTGATAAAACAAATCGATTCCGACAGTTATGGAAGGCCGACTGCCCTCTCAAGTTAAAACTCTTTATCTGGCTTCTTATTGAGAATCGAGTATTGGTTTGGCCGAATCTTTAGGCACGTGGCTGGGAGGGACCGAGTCGTTGCTACCTTTGTCAGCAACAGAGCGAATCCATTTCACATATGTTCATCTTTTGTCCATTCATCCGAGCAGTGTGGCAGTTACTCGACCCATCGCTACTTTTTTACATGACGTGGATGGGCACATGTGTCCTCGATTGCCTCCAGCGTTGGAACAGAGCCTACTTTTCTCTTGCACTGCTGCCAATTCACCTTCTTTGGCAGGTCTGGAAATGCAGGAATGCTGCACTCTTCGATGGGAAGCCTCCATCTGCAATCTTTGTGGCGAATACTATCCTATCAAAGGTAGATATACAACAGTCACAACCACCCATTTTAACAAAGCACAGGCACCGTTTTGATTATCCTACAGACAGGGAGGTCACCTGGTTTGATGGAGCCTCGCAACAGAATGGTACTCTCTATGGTGCGGGGGGGGAATTTTACTAAACACTCATACTTGCTATTGTTGGACTTTAAACTGTGGAGATGGTTCAAATATGAAGGATGAACTGTTGGGGGCTTGGGCGTCCCTCAACCTGGCAAGACGACTGCATATCGACGAACTCCTTCTCCTGGGCGATTCCAAGGTTATTGTGGACTGGCTCAAGGGACAAGCGGACTTCAAGGTGGCGGCCCTCGAGAGCTGGAAAGATAGAACCATAGAGATATCTCACTGTTTTAGGAATCTCTCCGTCTCTCACATATTTAGAGAGGACAATAGTGAGGCTGATTCCCTCTCCAAAGCTGCACTGCATATGCCTCCGGGACATCTTCGCCTCACAAAGTGGGTGGATGGTAATGCAGGGCCCACCATCAATATCAGACTGTGATTGCTTCTTTGGGTTGACTCATGCTGCATATCTTATGACCTGTTGGCTGACTGACCTATGGCTTTGGTTATTTTTGCCGGTTTTGTGGCTTTGGTTTTATTTGCCGGATATGCCGTGCTATTACCACCAGCTGTGTTTTTCTTTGAGACTCCCTTTGGCGGAGATCGTCGTTGTATATTTATATATCCTTTTGAATATATAGAGTATTTTTCATGTGGAAAAAAAGTATTTCAATATTTAAAATTAATTACATAATCAATAAACTTGGTTATAAGTACCTAGTACCTTTTATATCAAAAACTAAGAAAAAATGTAAAAATGTCATGTGTTCTCTTATTATTACTACCCATTTATTTCATTATTATTGCATTTCAATAAACTTGGTTATAAGTACCTAGTGCCTTTTATATCAAAAATTAAGAAAAAAAGGTAAAAATGCTATGTGTTCTTTCATTATTATTATCCATTTATTTAATTATTATTGCAGTTATGCTTTTCTCTTATCATTAATACAAAGTGTACTCCTACTAGATTAAAACAAAATGATATACATATAATTATGTATGATGACATATGTGTAATTTCTTTTTAATAGTAATTTTGAATTTCTTTTTAAATAAAAATAAATTAGTAAAAATATATTTAAAGATAAAAAACAAAATGATATAGACAACTTATATATATATATATATATATATATCCCTTTTAATAATGATTTTGAATTTTTCTTTAATAAAGACAAATAATAATTATAGCAAATTTACAATGCAACGCTTCTTGTTAATTAATTTAGTATAAATAATTAGAAAATAAAGTGTTGTTTTCTTATATAAATTTTATTCCCATAATAAATTATTACATCATTATATTTTAATAATTGTAATCAATGCACTACCATTGATTTTTTTTCAATTAAAGACCATGGTTATCTGTGTTCAGCCTTCCATGGCAGCGCTAGCTAGGATTTAACCCTAGCCACGCGCTCTCTCGGCCATCGACTCATGCTCATAGGTGGTTTCGGCCTCTTGGTGGCCAGGCTTGGCATGGTCAATAATTCTTTCTCTGTTGTGGCATATATTGCAACTAGCAATGGCCCTATTGACATTTCGAGCTCAATGGTGGCATCTTCCTCTATGATGACCTCGTCCTCCTTCCTTGGCAACTTTGTTTCCATTCCAAATGTAGACCTTCTACACTCTATGGTTGCCTACTCCCCTCCTCCCTCCTCTGGAATTCTTGTTAAGCCCTCTTTCAAAGACATTGTGCAATCTTCTTCCAATTGTTTGATGGTTTAGGAAGCTTCGACTATCTCTATTCCTTTGGTGAAAGATGATGTGTCTAAGGCAGCAATATATATCTCAACTACTCTTATATGTCAATTCATTGGTTTGTGGTTGCGTCTAGTCAACCTGCATAAATCTATTTCAGACTTCTGGCAACCCAAGATTAAAGAAGAATCTTTTATTTGCCCATGTGCAAAAAGATTTTTTATTGTGATGTTTAATAATGCTAATGACACGGATTTGATTTTAAAAACAGGTCCCTAGTTCTGGGGAAAATCTGGTTTATGCATGAAACCCTAGACTCCTTCCTTTGATCCAATGATAGATACCTTATCCTCAGCTCCAATTTGGGTAAGTCTTCCAATTTTTCCTGTGCTCCTTTGGGGTTTACCCTCTCTCCAAGCCATCAGAAATGCTCTTGGGAAATTCCACTACAGAAGTGAGGAAACAAAAAATTACAGTATCACCACATATGATCGAATATGTGTGGAAATGGATTTCAACAAAGGGTTTCTGGATGAAATAATCCTGACATGTGAAAACTCCTCTTGGTCTCAAAAGATAGATTATGAAAATGTATCTTTTCATTGCAGAGTTTGCTTTGAAACATGTCATAAGGCAACTCATTGCTCGAAAAGGCCAAGGCAAGCCAATAAAAGTCAACTTCGTGGGTTGGTGTCAAGGAAGAACACCATACAATTAGCAAGGTTGAGCTAGATTCCCTAGATCTTCCCATGGATGAGCCCGAATCAAAACCAAAAGAAATCAGGGACATCTTTGCCAAAAATCAAGATGTGGATCCACACGATCCTGTGAAACAAGAAGATGTTTTCCCCCCAGATCTAGACTAGGAAGGACCCAAAAAGCATGATGCGGCACAAGATTTGGTGGAAAAGGATTTTTCTACTCCCTCATATCTGGCCCGAAAGGTGAGCTAGGCAGACAGGCAGAAGAAGGGGAGACCCTAATACAACATGAACCTTCAAATCAAGGCATGTCGAGATTGCAAGGAGATTCACTAAAGTCTTCGAAAAGAAAAGAAACTTGGACTACAATAGTAAAGAAGAAAAAATCTTCTTTGAGAGCATATAGTCAGTGATGACAAGAAGTCGAACTCGTAATCCAATCTAGAAATGTATTGTTTTTGTATCGTGTGGTGTAAGCAATTTGTCAAAATCTTCTCAGCCTCCATCAACCTTTTGATGTGTTGTATGACTCTGTTTGTATGCTCAAATAAATGCTCAAGCTCACTAGAAACTAGCACTATGTAATAAGTTGTTTTCTTTGGCACAACCCACCTTTTTTATAAATACAATTTCAATTTTAGTTAAATAATGAATCAATAACATCATTGTCATAATAAGTCAAATTGAAATTGAATTTGAAATTATAAATTAGCATTCATATAGACAATGTTAATTAAAAAAAATGTACACCCATACATACAATTCTTTTTATAATAATAATTGTAATGAGTCAAATAAAATTACACTCAAGTATAGTGTACTCCTATTCTCCTCATACATACTCATCTTTTTATAATAATAATGATTGTAATAAGTCAAATATCTTTTGGGGGGTTTGGGGCCTCTTTCATAGGGATCTACCAACCAACTTATTTAGTATATGCACTCAAATATCAAAAAGAGATTATCAGCAAGCCTCGAGAATTTTTCTAAAGGATCCCTCTATATATCACTGCCACCATCGGTCCCAAAAAATGGGTATGTTATATATAGCAATGCATGTATACTAGTGTGAATTGTTTTGATGGAGAAGCCTTCATCATTTATTGATTTACACATTTTAAAGAAGTTGTGCCCTGGCCTATTTTGTTGCATTCTCTACCATGCTTTGGCTCTGGGTCCTTTTAATGGCGGCAACATTACACGTACGGGTAGGGAATTCACAGAAGCAACGATAAAAGAGTCGGGCAAGGTTTACTTTTCCAACTACGAATGAAGAGTTTGGTAAACAACGAATAAAAAACATCGTTAATGGGTTTTGTTATCCCGGAATCAAGGATTTGATGTCAATATACTAAAACTAGCTTTGGTTAAGAAGAAAAAAAGGTTAGGGAGGTGTTTTGAAGTAGCAATGAGAAGGGTTTGGTGATCTTCGCAAAAAATGGAGGAGGAGGTGGTGGATTTTTTGGAGGATCTGCTGGAAGGGCAGCAAATCTTGTCCAATCCAATGATAAATCTTCATGAGTATGTGTCTGCCCCTTCAAGAAAAATTTAAGCAGGAGCATATCCATTGGAGGAAGAAACCATGTAAACTTTCAGCAAGTTGGTGATATAGAAAAATTTGGTTGGTCGCACATGCGATGACATTATTTTATGTGAAATCTCTTTAGTCCAAGACATGATACGACCTATGGGGAGGTTGTGTGAGAAAAGGGATTTAACAATAAATTACTCCGCAATAGATCATGTGGATTCTAGAACTTACTTTCTCTGCATGGGACTAGACAGGGAGTTACCATCAACACATGGGACATTAACTTGTGCAGTAACTTCCCCTGCCAAAATCCCACTAAATCTAGCGCTAGGATCATCTGGTTTCTCTTTTTATCATGAGGATGGAAATGTTGGTTATTTCACTGGGCCGTGTTTCATTTGAGTTATATTAGACCAAGATCTAATGAATGGGATATCATCCTTTGAATCAAATGATTTAGGGTTTCAAAAGTAGTAGGGTTTGGGACCCAAAGGGGCTAACAAATCAAGGAATCATCGCAAGTGAGTTTAGAGGAAGTAAGAACTAATAAGCCTACAACTGGGTGAAAACATAAAACTTCATGAGATTATGGATTTAAAGGACTTGAAATTAGTGGGTCTCTTCCCAAGTATAAGAATGGGAGGCAATACTTTAAAGTCTTGGAGAAAGGAAAATTTTAAAGAAGAGGTAGGATACACTCCTCGAATCTTAGTTTTGGTAAAAGGGTCGATGTATGGATATTTAGGTATGTTGTCAAGGCTAACAAAATATTCCAGAATCGATGGAAGTGGGTATCAAAACCTTTGTTTCTAAACAAATGGCACTTGGATTTTGATGCTAAATCAACCCGTATGGAGAATTTCCTAGTCTGGGTAAGACTTCCATGGCTCCCCCCTGATATTGTGGTCAGATGATGTCTTTATGGAAATTGGGAATTCTTTAATAATCTTTCACATGGTGGATAAATCTTATTGTGATTTTGGGTATATGGGGGTGGCTTGAATCCTAGTAGGAATGGAGTTGACAAAGGGATTGGAAAATTATATTACAATTAGAAGGGGAACTGGGATTTTCTATCAACCTATCAATTACGAAGCCATTATGTTTAAGTGTGGAAAATGTCATGTTTATGGCCATCTAGTAGCTAATTTTCCATTGCCAAAAGGAAGCTTCAGGTATGAAAGGAGTAGCAAGGTGTCAATAATGAAGGTTTTAAGTGTGTTGCATATAGTCTCCTAGGTTTAAGGTGACCATTGGGGATAATTCAACCAACATAAATAGTCCAAAGGGATCCTCTCTAGTAGAAGAAAAAGACTTGATGGACATAGTCCTGCAGGGGTCATAGATTTCAAATGTTGAAAAGACCAGAAAGGAAACATCAAGAGTATTGGGTAAGTCTAAAATTTCTTTATTGATAATAGAAAGAATTATGAAAACTCGTGTTTTGGTTCTTAGGGGGTAGGTCAAGAGAGTAAGGAAGAGGAACAAATTAGCTTTCAAAAGGAACATATGATACTTCAAAGTTTTCAAAAGAATAAAATCCCATGTCCAGATGGGAAACCAGTGGAATTATTCCTAAGGTGTTATGATTTTATTGAAGAGGATTTAAGGAGGATGGTTGTGTCATCAAGAACCATTGGAAAAACTATGGCATCTTTCAACACAACATTCATAGCCCCAATTCCCAAGACTAATAATCCGACTAGATTTGAAAATTTCCGACCAATATCACCATGTAATTGCATCTATAAAATCATATCAAAGATTATTACTAGAAGGCTGAAAGGGATCCTATATCGACAAATCTCTGTTGATTAGTTTGGACTTTTTGGGGGGAGACAAATTCATGAGGCAGTGGTGGTTGCACAAGAAGGATTGCATTCTATTAAGGTAAGAAACTTAAAAGTTGTGGCAGTAAAAGTGGATTTATACAAAGCATATGGCAAGGTGAGCTAGCTTTATATAAGGTTGATCCTTATTCATCTGGATTTTTGTCCTCTTTTCATTGCTTGGGTAATGAATTGTATTAATTTTTTTTCTTTTATCCTTACAAATGGTGCAACATCTCCCTTCTTCAAGCTAGAAAGAGGGCTTAGACAGGGGTGCCCATTATCCCCCATCCTTTTCCTTCCAATTGTAAAAGGTATGAGCATATCGCCCAAGTAGGTTAACAATAATGGAAGCTTCAAATGGATATATGTTGGGAACTCATGTTATGTCACCCACCTACTCTTTGTTGATTATATCCTTATTTTCTATGAAGACTCTAGAAGAATGGTTTAAAATTTCAAAGAAATCAACGACCTTTTTTGCATGGCTATAGACATGAAGATAAACATTGCAAAACGATGATAACCTTTTGGGGTATCTCTAATGGGGACAAAAACTTCATCAACCAATTGTTTCCCTTCAATATGGTTGAACTAGATGCTAGCTTGAAATATTTATGATTTCAACTAAAAGGCAATATGTATAAAAAGGGGCTCCATAAATGGTTGTTGGCAAAGGCGGAGAAAAAACTATATACTTGGTGTAATTGGTGGTTATCCAAAAGGGGTCAATTGGTTTTGGTGAAAGCAGTCCTGGAAGCCATTCCAATTCACTGGATGTTGCTTGCATGGATACCCAAAGGAGTGTTGGAAAGGATCAAGCATCTATGTTACATGTTTATTTGATCAGGAGAGCTAGGAAAAAAAGGAATTGTTATGGTTTCTTGGAAAAAACTAGCAATACCAAAGGCTGAAGGAGGATGGGAGTTAAATAATATCTTCATTTTCTCTAAGGCACTAGCTACAAAGAATGTATGGTGACTAATTCAAGGTTTTGGGTTGTGGGTTCAAATCAATAAGGGAAAGTATAAAGCTCCAGATATGGTGGAGGAATGGGTAATAAATCCTATTAAGAGAATCCAAAACGCCTCGATTATATGGAAAGCGATCATTGCAACTTTTCCATTGGTTGGGAATTGGCTAGTGTGGTGTGTAGGAAAGGAAGACAAAGTCTAAACTAGGCTAGATCCATGGATTGAAAGTAAGAGATTCCATATGTTACCTCCATAGTTGATTCACAATCTAAGAGATAGGGTTTTTTATACACTAAGGCAGATTGCTAGATGGGACAAGACAACTACAGGGCAACAACATTGGCTATCCTAGAGGGAGATCAGTCTAAGGGAGGAGGATGCAATTACTTAACAGAGGTACATTAAAAAATAAAGAGCTCGTTATGTTAGACTAAGGGATGATGAGGATCAGATTATCTAGTCATTAGATTCCACCAGGGATTACGTGCCAAGCTTTGGATATAAAGTTTTAGCTATTGAGGGAAGAGAGAATCTCCGAGTCTGGTGGTGGAAACAAGTTTGGAAATTTAAGTATCCAAGAAAATACAAAACATTAATGTGTCTACTCTTGAATAATAAATCTTTAACCTGGGATATTTTGCAAAGGAGGAATTTTGTGGGACCTAGATGGTGTTGCCTTTGCAAACAAGAGGAAGAAACAAACTCACATCTAATTCTATCTTGCCAATTTACAAAGCAGGTTTGGAATGAGGTGGAAGAAATGTCAGGATTGAAAAATGCTTGGGATGAGAACACTATAGAGGAATGGTAGGATTTCAAAATGCTTGGGATGAGAACACTATGCTATGTTGACAACTAGAGGATGAGTAGCTAGCTAATTAATTGATCAAGTGGTGATCTCATGGAGGAAGACAAAGTGGGAGGGTGTAAATATAATACCACATCCATTAGGGAAAACAATATCGAAGGAAAAGAGTAGTAGAAAAGGGAGAGAGATGGGAGGGTAAAAGCATACCTTTCTTGGCTTTTTGGTTAATATCCAATACATGGTGCACATGCCAAATGTGATTTCATTAGTCATCTCATAGATAATCAAACGTATATTCACCCCTTATTTTAAGAATTCCTTCATTCTTGATTCAAGGAACTAGCTCATTGACATAGAGAATTGTTAGTCACCCCTTAGATAATCAAACATATATAGGTGGATGCAAAATTATCCCATGGATAATCAAACCTATATTCACCCGTTCTTTTAAGAATTCCTTCATTCTCGATTGAAGGAACTAGCTCATTGTCATAGAGAATTGTTAATCACCCCCTACATATTCAATCCTTGTTTGGTTTCCCATCCCCGCCAATAACAACACCATTCTTTCAAAATTTACCTTCTCATTCCAATCTATTCTCCACAATATAAACATATATGTAACTCAATAGTTGAGACCTAACCATATATGCAATTCAATAGTTGAGAGCAAACCAATATGATAGAGACGTCGTGAGAAAAACACCACCGTTCTTTCAAAAATCACCTTCTCATTCCAATCTATCCTCCACAATCTAAACATATATGATAATTCAGTGGTTGAGATGTAACCAATTTGATAGAGATGTTGTCACATGGGTAATGCTTACATCATCATATGTATGATTAAAAAAACTATAATTCTTAAAACAAATAATAGTAGTATTACTATATGTTAGCCAAATATAAATACAAATAAAAGAAAAAATATATCTCTATATATAAAGAGAGGTGTCATATTCAGGCATCTATAGAAACATTGTAGATATGATATTTACATAGAAATATGGTTACAATGCAAATATAAATATTTTCATAATAATTGAAACTATATTTATACATATGTCTACATAAGTTGTGAGTTGGAGATGTTGTCTGTGGGCAATGCTTACATCATCATGATATGTTACAAAGAAATATTGTTACAATGCAAATATCGATATCTTAACAATAATCATAAATGTACATATCCATATTGTTATTTTTCATATCCATATATAAGTCGTGAGAGTTCAAAGTTCTGTGGAGTTGACTGAGGCTACAACCAACTTAGATCCATCTTAAATGATAAAAAAATTTAAGCCTCAAGGGATTTGAAATCCTTCTCAGTGTTCCATAGATACCATATTAAGATGGATATACGCTAGTTCATCAAAATCTATAGTTGGAAATTTCTGTTTTTAACTAATTAACAATGATTTATTATACCAAAGTCTCGAAGCTTACTTTACATCAAATTTTATCTTTAAAAGTTGCCAATGATTTGTTTCTTTTTTGTTTTTCACTATTGACAACTAATATCATCCCACACCTAGATTCTCATCCTAAGCAAGTTAAGGCTCTTGTTTTGGACCCTAAATTGGTGTGTGGTTATTTTTGTAATTGATGCTCTACAAATATTATGGTTATATATGTGACATAACACCAATTTCGATGGTGTAGTGGGTTGGGCATATAAAAGGAAATGGAGGCTATGAGTATGTGATGATCTCTCTTTACATTTGCCTTTCTATATAAACTAGAGAAACTCTATTATGTTTATGCCCGGTATAGTACTCTCCAAGCTTAACTACAACAAACTCAAGCCTCGTGTATAATCCAAATTCAAGCTTATATGAATTGGAGCTAAGATCTACAAAGGCATGTGGGATTTTCTCCCAACGACATTGTTTATGAATCTATTTATGAGTCGGATTTAGCAAGGCAGATCAACAACTATGTGCTGAATGTTTTACGTGGCAAATACTTGGTTGTGGTTTGCACCCAATGATTAGAGAGGATGCATATGTGATAAAAAAAAAAAACATGCATTATACATCTTTGTCATTGATTTGTAATTTATTAAGTTGTAAGTGGAGTGGACGATTTATGCACAAAAGAGGTAAAGAATTAGAGGCCTTCTAGTCACTAATAAATTTAATTATTCTCCATGTTAATATTATTTCTCTTAATTGGAATTTAATTTTCTCTGTTAATATTATTTCTCTTAATTAGAATTTAATTTTCTCTACTAATATTATTTCTCTTAATTGGAATTTAAAGTCTAAATCAACTACAACCAAGGTTTAGATACCTCACGAGACTCATGAATGGACTAAAGGGTACAATGTCTAATTGAGTTTAGTTTATGTATTTTGAGTTCTTTTTTCTAACTTCAATCGTTTCAAAATACATTCAAAAATGAATCACAAGTAACATTATTACCTCTCAAATTCTTTTTAATATATCTTGTTTTAAAATTGACGATATAAGATTCAATATCCTCCTCCATTTGGAACAACAGCAAAAAATTGCTAATTTTTGGCCTTTGTTGCTTGTTAATGATCTAGCTACTAGTTTCGGAAAGTTTATGTAATTGCTTTCATTGCATGGATGAGATGTGCAAAACAAGGGAAAATTAACAAAAATTAACAAAAACAAAATAAAGATGGGTAATAATTAAAAAATAAATTAAATGGGAAAAAAACTTATATCTATTATAACTAAAAATTAGAGAGGTCGTGATGGTAATGAAAAGAAATAATATATTGATAAAATTAACTAGCTTAGATCCATGTTAACATTTAAGTCGTTTTGATTCCTCTTGGTGCCTAATAGATCTAGGTTAAGATGTATCTACGCTAGTTTTAATAAAGCATGTACCATTTTCCAAGCATGCAAAAATGTTTTTTTTCATATTGGGGAAGCTAGTTACATTGAGATAAAAATAAATAAATAATAGGAAGGCCTTTTGAAATTTGAACTAAAACTAGGGAGATATTAAACGACTAAGAAAACAGAGTTAGAGATCCTAAGCAATTTTGAACTATTGTACATGGTTGAACATGCTCAAATCTCACATTTAAATTATCCATTTAAGTTATGGCCCCGGGAAGTTGACGTGCCAACTAGGTTTCTCCGGGTTGTTATTCCTTAGGTCACATCATCTCCTAAAGCTATCATTGTTGGCTATTAGGGTTTCTAGCTCTTAGGTTTTCCAGACATTGTGATATAATGTAGTTTTAGTGCTTTAGAACATGACTAACTCACACTCCAACATGTAGTGTCAAGTGTGAAATTGTGTGTGTACACACACACACATAAAGAAAGAGAGAGTGTTGGAGCAGGCTATTTTGGGAGCAAAGTTCGAGGAATAAGGAAGATCGCAACAAACAAGGCATGCAACTGAGGAATGGATCAAAGAAGCAACGTGCGTCAGGAATCAAGGAAAAACAACACGAAGAAAAGAAGAGTCAAAGCAGGAAATGGTTGGGTTGAAGACCAACCGCGCACCGTAGGTTGATATGTGGACAAGCCTAATCCACTAGGGTTAGGGTTTTGGTAATCATTGTAATGGGTTTAACCCAAATTTTTGGTAGTATAAATATATGATGTATGAGGTATCTAGGGGATATCTAAATCTTTGAGCGTGTTTGGAGAGTTTGAGTCGTAGTTACTAGTTTTGGTCGAGAGTTTTGGAGATGAGTCTATTTTGGAGTTGTAACTGAGGTTCAGGTCGCAAGTTGTGGAGATTGTTGCAACTTTGGTCAGCCTCATCATTATTGAACTTGTGATGTAATGCACGCAACGCAAGATTTTGATGAAGAATAATAAGAAGCAAAATATCGTTGTGGATGTAGCCCAGGGGAGGTGAACCATGATAAAACATGGTGTCTCTATGTGTGTTTCTCTTATGTGTTGCTTTTATATGATTTATGATGAATGAGTAAGTAAATGAATGAATCTGTTTACAAGGCGCACTAGAGTAGACATGTTAATTTTATGCAGAATGAATGTTAAGAGTTATATGAATAGTAGATCTGAGTGATGGTATGGTAATTCTGATGAATAGTAGAAATATAAATATACCTAACATCTCATGAGCTTCATCCCTTCCACGATTACAAACATCTGGGTCATGCAATCACGCATAAGCCATCTCGGGTGAGACTGTGGTGTGCACTTTGTGCACAATGTTGCCTTTTGGTTTACCAGAAGGGACAATGGTTTCTAGGGTTTTGTTGGAGAACTAAGGTAGAACTTGGGTCAGCCCATACATCTTACAAATGGTTATGTTGTCGGTTGGAACTCAGAAGATCAGATTGGAGGGGATTTGATCAAGAGAATGTGGTGGTAAAATGGGATGTTTAGGCCATAGAATCCAATGAAGCAGGAGATTGAAAGATGGTTGGAGACAAAGCAACTCGAGTTTGCGCAGAAAGATAATAGAAGCTTCAGGTATACATCACGACAATATCTGCAGAGGCATGTGTTTATATATTTGCATGAGGCATACTTATGTTATTTTCCAAGGTTATTACATGAGTGAATATTGAGGTTGAAGGATACTCATCCAACTAATCGAGTAAGGCCAGTAGAGTGGACTACTGAGAATATTGCATGGATGGGAAGGGTCAATAATAAATTCATGCACGCAGTGGATTTCTGGTTAGACAATATTGTTGTAGTGTTTATTACTGAGTTTGCAATCGATACGGTGAAGTCTTACACTACTGCAGAGTAGGAGTTTCTGAAGGGACCAAGAGGAAGATACATTAGGTCACTTTACACGTCGATCAAGATTCTATTACATGAGAAAGGCATGATGACAATGGATTGAGACAACTAAATGACTCTACGCACATGGGGGAGATAGGGGAAGCACTAAGGAAGATCTAAGATATGGAGAGGGCTCTAGACGGAGGCCAGAAGAAGGAAGCAATGGACCCCTTTATGATGGATGAGGAACATTCCAAGGAGATAATGGAAAGAGTAGGAGTGACGCTTAGCGGAAGACCCTACCAATATAATATCAATAGGAAAAAGAGGGCAGTAGCCGAGCAGGAGGGCTTGGACAATGATGAGGAAGAGGTAGAGGATCTCTGTGCGATGGGGCAAATTGAGGAAATATTGCATGCCACATATGAGAGGAAAACCAGAGGTAAGGGGTCTGGCGCAGAAGAAGGCTCTCCATTCCAGATCCAAATTAGTGTGGAACCCACAACCCCATGTGCGACTAAGACATTTGAAGAAGAAGAATCGTTCATACAAAAAGTGATTAATGGTAGAAGGCTTTTAGTAGGACGTGGGTCCAGTGGAAATTCAAGTAAAAGTATAAGTTCAGCTAGTAGCAGTCGAGTATCTACATCGCGTGAAGTTGGTAGTACAATAAACTTCACAATGGCAGGAGTAGATCCAACTATTAGGTTACCTGAGTTCCGGGGAGAAGGGTCGAAGGACCCAAAGAAGCATTTGTTTATTTGTGAGAAGATTTGGTCAGCTAAGCAGATTATAGACGAAGATACAAAAGTGGCGCAGCTGGCGATCACATTCAGAGACCGTGCACTAGACTGGTATATAGGTCTCGCAGTAAAAAGTCCACAAGGAGCACCTACAACTGTTGCAAATGTGAAGAAGGTGTTGATCAATGAATTTCAACGACCTAGTTCAGAGGATCAGTTCATGAATGAGATGATATAGATCAAAGAAAATCCAAGTGAGTCAATCTGGGAGGTTGATCAGAAGTTCAAAAGACTAAAAGGTAAGTTGAAGTACCCTATTATAGACATGCATCATAGAAATTTATTTGTTAACTCTTTATTGGCCCATTTGAAGTATCCATTAAGGCAACAAAAGTTCCAAAATCAGGATGAGGCCTTGCAAGCAACCTTGCAATTAGAGAAAAATCAATATAAACATACATATCCAGTTGTGGAAGAGATGAGAGTAGACCCGAAGAACTTGACATTTCATTTGAGTCAGAATAAAGGAAAGGAAAAGAGGGACGATGTCTGGTGCACATTTTGCAGAACAAAAGGTCATCATAAGAATGAGTGCCCAAACTTTGCTCAGTACTTGGGGACATGAATGTCGAATCCTTTACCCATGGGAGGACCATGGTGTGAGATATGTAGAACACATGGACATGATCCTTATCATTGTCCCATGATGTAGAAGTATCAAACAATACCAAAGACTACATTTTGTAATTTTTACAAGTTAGTTGGACATGAAGACAAGGATTGTAGAACCTTGGAAATAATAAAGGAGAGAACATCAGATACTTATAGGGTGCAGGCTGAACTGATGATAGGACAACATGCGCAACAACCACAGTATAATAACGCACAACAGTTTGCAGCGCAACCACAGTATAATAACGCACAACAGTTTGCAGTGCAACCACAATATAATAATGCACAACAGTTTGGAGCACAACTGCAGTATAACAACACAAAATAATTTGCAACGCCACCACAATACAATAATGCACAACCACAATACAATTAGAGACCATAGTATAATACACTACGCAGAGACAATCAAGGTAAAAGAGGAGGAGGTCGTGGAGGAAGAGGATTTAGAGGAGGTAGAGGACCAATAATTTGTCACAACTTTTAGAAACTTGGACACTATGCACGAGATTGTCTGCAACCACTTGTAACATGTATGTATCGTCGCGCAATAGACCATGAGACATAAGACTGTCTGAAACTTCTGGTAAAGATACAGGACAAAAGGAACCAGAACAATAAAAATGTCTAATGGATTGTTGTGGAAAACAGAGAAGAGGATGGGAAGAAGATCAATATAGTTACTAGAGGTGGAGCCAAGACAGGAGCATATGCAACAAAAAAGGATCGGGTCCAATACCAGTGGGTCAGGAAGAAAACAACAACTGAACATAACTTTGATGCGCGCAAAGAGAAGGAGACATTCAAAGAGTCTAGAGAAGAGATTTTGAAGGAAAATATTGCGTCTACTTCATGAAAAAAGCCAGGAGATGATGTACCAGTCTACAACATTACTCACTTATTTGATCAGACCAGTAGAGAGCAACCATTAGAACAAGTAAGTAATCTGAGAAAATTTTTGGGGTCATGTGTGAAGTTGTTAAATGATAAAATCTCTTTACAAGTACTACAAAATATGTTAGAAAAGTGCAATTCTTGAGAAGAAATGAAGTTAGAACACAAGAGAGTCAATCAGGTTTGTAAGAAGAGAAGAACGAGTAGAGGTTGAATGAAAACATTGGAGATTTCAATATGGGAGATACATACTAGACTTAGGGTATGAAGTAAATGTTCTGCCTAAAAAGACATGGGAAGCTATGGGGGAACCTACATTGTTATTTTCACCTATTTAGTTGAAGTTAGCAAATCAACATAGAGTGGTACCAATTGGTAGATTGAAGGGGATACCAATAGATCTTGATGGTGTGCGCACCATGGCATACTTTGAGGTCATTGACATAGCAAATAACACTTCACCATATCCAAAATTGTTGGGTTTGGATTGGGATTTTGACATTCAGGTTATTATCAACCTGAAGACCAGGAAGATGATCTTTGAATCAGGAGAATACATAGTTATTGTGCCATTGGATCCTTCAGAGGGAGGAAGGTATGTGGAACCTACGACAAAAAATTCATTACAGAAGACATAAATCAGTTGTATAGAACTATCGCGCAAGAAGAAGATTATGTAAACCCAACTGTAGATGGGATGTTGAGTTGGAGAAGTATCAGTTCTTGTGCTTCAGACTCTGAAACAAGACTAGAGAATTGGCAGCATCGATTGCATGAGTTATCCACCAAAAGGTGCACAAGGATGACACGGGTAGTAAGATGGGTTGGTACAGAGGTAAGAGAGCCTCCTACTTTTTATGGTTAGAATGACTTAGAAGAATTTTTAATGAAGTTTGAGTTAGAAATAGTGGAAAATCAAAGATTACTAGTATTATATATGGCCTTGAAAGCAACACATGCACAATGGTGGGGAACCCATAAAGATAAGATCAACAATTGGTATCAATGCAAGAGGTTACTGCGCATTAAATTTGGTGCACAACAGTAGAAAAAATACATGGAGAAGTATGATGGAATGGGACAACCTAGAGAGCATGTAAAAATATGTATAATTCAATGGAAATTGGTACCACTAGAAGAGTAGCCACATCATTTTATTCATACACTAGAAGCCATTCCAAGGAATTGGTACACAAAATTGGAACAACGCAGAGAAACTGCAAGTTGGGAGGAAATGCAACATAATTTTGTGATCACATTTACATTTGAACATGAGAGTACATAGATAGATACAACAATGAAGGTGGTAAGAGGCAGGATTTTTGAAGAACCAAAAGTGGAGATTGTGACAGCTTATCAGAACCAGAAGAGACAGACAGTCCGACAGTTGCTACACTGATATCACCTCGCAGAAGAAAACTCGCGCAACATCCAGATCACAAAAATTGAAGGGGAAAGAGAAGTAGAAGGACCACAACTAGAGTCAGAAGATTATGCTACACCATTGAAGATCAAGAAAGTAAATATTGGAACAACAAAAAACCCAAAGATTGCAAGTATTGGATATTATTGGGATAATTAGAGAGTAGAAAGAATAACAGATTTATTGCGCGAGTGTAGTTGTTGAAATATTGTAACTGCAAAGAGTATTCTTATTATTATTGATATATTATTCATAGGATCAATCCCCATTGTGGATTGATCATGTCGGTTATTGTAATAGGACCAAATCCCCTTTTGCGGATTGGTTAATAGACAATTATAATAGGCAGAATAAGAAGTCGGCCCCAACAGTTAATAAAAAGACCCAGAAATATAATAAAGGTGGGTTTACCCACCCAGTTGAATAAGTCGACCCTGCCAGTGAAGAGACACTTCACACGTGCCAGACTTGTATAAATAAAGGAGGCTAGCGCCTCATTTGGACATAACTCACTTGCTCAGTTTGAGAGACAAGTTCTGATCTGTTACCGGCAAAGGAGAGAGAGAGTGACGCATATCTTGGAGAGGAATTTATGTTTTAGCATAGAGATCTCTTGGCATTGTATTGGCTATCTATATTAAGGAAGTTTTGCTGAGTTTTCTTCCCCTAGAGGGTTTCCCAGGATAAATGTTGCGTCTCTTGTGATTGTGTATTTCTCAGTGATCTTGGATTATGCTATTGTTATCTAATGAAATGAAAACATCTATAATAATGGCTTAAACATTAACATGGAATCAGAGCAACCCTAAAGGAATCATATTTTGCAAGAGGAAAAACGTCACTGTTGCAGTACCTGCAAATTAGGGTTTTTCAAAAGTGAATCTTTTCAGCCCTAAAACTATCTAGAAAGTTGCTCCCTCCCCTAAGGATCAATTTGGCATCATCAGCGCACCTTTTCAGTGGCTAGATCTCCCGAAAAGTGAAACCCTAGTTTCACAAAGTACCAGAAAACCAGAAGCACCAGTCCATAAATCCACAGATCAAGTTTGAGGGGGTAAAAGTTGGATTTTTGAAATTCTGACTACACCAACATACTCGCCTCAGCTCAGCGCATCTATTCCCTGGATCGGAATTTCAAAATTTGAAGTTTGAAAAATTAGGGTTTCCTCATAAAACCCTAAGTTGTAGTTGCAGTTGCAGTCTTAGAACCAATTGCAGTTGCAGTACCAGTTGTAGTTGCAGCCGTAGAACTAGTTGCAATCACCCTTGAAGTTTTCTTAAAGAGTTTGTAATGATTACCGCTGCTACCAGATGGAGCTACTATCTGCAAATGCTATCAGAGGTATGTACTTACATATGTTTAATGGTTAAACCCTAAAGAGTATTTGCAGGAAAAGAGATCTCTTGCCATAGATCCAAAAGGATCTCAAGATCCAACACATTCAGAGGAATGATGCAACCCAGGTGTGATTATTCTGATATACATCTATTTTTCAT
>JASDQU010102026.1:49261-76581 GCA_032191745.1 Picea mariana
CAATGAGGGAGGTTCCCAGAGCTGCAGAACCAGTGAGGGAAGTTGTAACTTCCCCTGATGAGGAACTTCTAGAAGACCATGATATAGTAGAAGTGCAAGAACCTCCTCAGATGACGATCCTCCATAAAAGAAAGCCAGCTTGGGCTAGAGAGCTTATTCAAGATGGAGAGAAGTATGGTGTTCCCGAAGGAACAACAAGACAGGTGAAAAGACCAAAGCCATTCTCTAGTTATACGGCTTTGATGTGTGATCTTCTAGAAGAGGAGCCTACCTGCTCTGAAGAAGCCATTCAGAGAAAAGAATGGGCAGATGCTATGACAGAGGAATACCAATCCATAATGAAGAATGAAGTATGGGAAATGGTTCCCAGATCGAAGAATAAAGATGGGGTATCCTACAGATGGCTCTTCAAAATAAAACATGCTGCTAATGGAAGTATTGAGAAGCATAAAGCAAGATTTGTCGCTCGTGGCTTTTCCTAGAAGGAAGGCATTGACTATGAAGAGACATTCGCTCCTGTAGCCAGATACACTTCGATCAGGACCATCATATCTCTTGCAGCTAAGATGAAGTGGAAGCTGCAACATATGGACATGAAGACAGCTTTCCTAAACGGTGTCATCGAAGAGGAAGTGTATATAGAGCAACCTCAAGGATTTGAGGTAGAAGACATGAAGTCTCATGTCTGCAGATTGAAGAAAGCCTTATATTGATTGAAGCAAGCTCTTAGAGCTTGGTATGGCCGTGTAGACAGTTTCTTGATGAGCTTAGGCTTTACCAAGAATAAAGCAGACTCATATCTCTACTTCAAAATTATGGATAATGAGCCAGTAATCTTACTGCTATATGTGGATGACCTATTCTTAACTGGAGAAGAAAAGTTCATCGCTGAATGTAAAAAGAGACTTGCCTCGGAATTTGAAATAAAAGACCTTGACCTAATGCATTATTTCTTAAGTCTTGAGGTATGGCAGAGTCTTGAGAGGATCTTCCTTAACCAAGGGAAGTACACAGTCGAAATCTTAAAGAGATTCGACATGCTGGAATGCAAGTCCATGAATACACCCATGGAAGCAAAGCTGAAGTTGTTGGTCGATACTTCGTCAGACTTGATAGATGCCACACTGTGCAGATAGATTATTGGATCGTTGATGTACCTAACGAACACTAGACCAGACATTTGTTTTGCCGTGAACACCTTGAGTCAGTTTCTGGTAAGAACCCAGACATGTTCACCTAGTGGCTGCATAACATGTGATGAGGTACCTTAAAGGTACATTAGATTGTGGTCTCAGTTATGACAGAGATCATAATTTCACATTGAGTGGATACACTGATTCAGATTGGGCAGGAAGAGTTGCTGACAAAAAAAAGCACTTCCGGATGTTGTTTGTGTTTGGGATCAGCCATGATCTCGTGGCAGAGTAGGAAGCAATCCAGTATTTCTCTCAGCACAACAGAAGCAGAGTACATTGCCGCATGTTCTGCTAGCTGCGAAGCTATATGGCTTCCAAAGTTGCTGACCAGTCTATTTGATGTAGAGATGGAAGCAACCACGATCCTATGTGACAACCAGAGCTACATAAAGATGACAGAGAATCCTGTATTCCATGACAGGTCGAAGCACACAGAGATTCGCTATTATTACATCCATGACATGGTGCAGAGAGGAGTCTTGAAGCTCTTGTATGTTAGCACGGATGAATAGGTTGTTGATGTGTTGACCAAACCTCTATCTCGTGTAAAGTTTGAACACTTTCGAGATAAGCTTAGTATAGTCCGAAAGGACCCTCCCTGAAAGGGGGAGTATATATGATTACTTGCTTCTGACCTCGCTATTAGATGTAAAGCAAGATGATGTGTGTGTTCCTTGCTTCTGACCTCACTGTTAGACGTAAAGCAAGATGATTCCTTGCTTCTGACCTCGCTGTTAGACGTAAAGCAAGATGATGTGTGTGTTCCTTGCTTCTGACATCGCTGTTAGACGTAATGCAAGATGATTCTTTGCTTTTGACCTCGGTGTTAGACGTAAAGCAAGATGATTCCTTGCTTCTGACCTCACTGTTAGACGTAAAGCAAGATGATTCCTTGCTTCTGACCTAGTTGTTAGACGTAAAGCAAGATGATGTGTTCCTTGCTTCTGACCCAATTGTTAGACGTAAAGAAAGATGATGTATACCTTGCCTCTGACCTAGTTGTTAGACATAAAGAAAGATGTGACTTGCACTGAGCTACCAGCTTAACAACTATGACATAGAGCTAGTCCAGTACTGTGATGGGCCAGCCTAGTGCTGTGATGAGGTATCATTTTTTATACTGATACATATTGATGCAGATGATGATGGCATTCTTTCTAGAATGAAGATGTTGTCGATGAAGAAAACTTCCGATGATTTATAGATACGCCAACCAAGATGATATTGATGATGTTGTCCTCCCACCTGATGCTGTTGATGATGTTGTCCTCTCTCTCTCGCATGATGTTGCTTAAGAATACCCTTCTTGTTAAGGGGGAGTGTTGAAATATTGTGACTGCAAAGAGTATTCTTATTATTATTGATATATTATTCATAGGATCAATCCCCATTGTGGATTGATCATGTCGGTTATTGTAATAGGACCAAATCCCCTTTTGCGGATTGGTCAACAGACAATTATAATAGGCAGAATAAGAAGTTGGCCCCAACAGTTAATAAGAAGACCCATAAATATAATAAAGGTGGGTTTACCCACCCAGTTGAAGAAGTTGGCCCTGCCAGTGAAGAGACACTTCACACGTGCCAGACTTGTATAAATAAAGGAGGCTAGCGCCTCATTTGGACATAACTCACTTGCTCAGTTTGAGAGACAAGTTCTAATCTGTTACCGGCAAAGGAGAGAGAGCGTGACGCATATCTTGGAGAGGACTTTCTGTTTTAGCATAGAGATCTCTTTGCATTGTATTGGCTATCTATATTAAGGAAGTTTTGTTGGGTTTTCTTCCCCTAGAGGGTTTCCTAGGATACATGTTGTGTCTCTTGTGATTGTGTATTTCTCAGTGATCTTGGATTATGCTATTGTTATCTAATGAAATGCAAACATCTATAATAATGGCTTAAACATTAACAATAGTGACCTATTTCTAGTGACGTTCTCAGAGATGAAAGGAGTTGTAGGAGAGATGGGAGAGATGAAGATCCCTTTGAAACCAGATTCCATACCAATAAGACAAAGACCTTACAGGTTGAATCTAGTGTATAAGAAGAATGTGAAGGTAGAAATTGATAACATGTTAGAGGTTGGTGTCATAGAACCTATGGAAGAATTAGAATGGATAAACCCTATGGTAGTGCAGGAGAAGAAGCAAGGGGGAATAAGGATCTGTGTAGATATGAGAAAGTTGAATGATGCTTTCCTGCATGATCCTTTTCCTACCCCATTTACAGATAAAGTTTTGGAGAATGTAGGAGGTCAAGAATCCTATTAATTTACAGATGGGTTTTTAGGATATCACCAGATCAGAATTGCACCAAAAGATAGACATAAGACTACATTTGCAACAGAATGGGGATCATATCAATATACAGTGATGCCATTTGGGTTGAAGAATGCACCTGCAATTTTTTCAAGGGTAGTAGTAGCTTCCTTTAAAGACTTTATTCATAAATTTTTAAAAGTTTATTTGGATGATTGGACAATGTTTAGCTTATTGAAGGATCATGTGGAAGTATTAAGATTGATGTTAGACAGGTGTAGATAGTGCCAGATTTCATTAAATATTAAGAAATGCTTTTTTAGCGCACCTTTTGGAATCTTGTTAAGGCATGTGGTGTGTAAACAGGGTTCGCTGGTTGATCCTGCCAAAATTTTTGTCATAGTGAATTTACCACCACCTAAGTCAGTGCACCAGTTAAAAAGTACACTTGGTCATATAAGGTATTACATGAAGTTTATAAGGGGATATGCATAGATTACTGCGTTAATGGAGAAATTGTTGAAGAATGACATTAAATATCAATGGAATGATGAGGGGCAACAAAGTTTGGATATCTTGAAGGAGAAGATGGTGACAACGCCGATTTTAGTGTTTCCAAACTGGTCAAAGGAATTTCATGTGCATGTGGATGCATCTGTAATAGCACTTGGAGCAGTATTAACATAGGCAGGAGAAGGTGACATAGACCACCCGATAGCGTTTGCAAGAAGAAAGTTGTCAGATTCAGAACATAACTACAATATAACAAAAAGAGAAGGATTGGCCATGGTGTATGCATTGCAAAAATTCAGACACTATTTTCTACATTTTAATATGTTTACAGATCATTCTGCTCTTAGATATTTAGTCAATAAGCGAGTGTTGGGGGGGAGAATATGCAAATGGCTACTATTGTTTCAAGAGTTTGATTTTGAAGTTGAGGTGAAGCTTGGAAGATTGAATGTAGTGCCAGATCATTTGTCCAGAATAAATAACGAAGAGGAACCAAGTAACTTGGAGGATAACTTCCCAGATGCATAATTGTTTTCAGTACACATTGTTGATGAATATTTTGCTAACATTATTGAGTTCTTGAGTACAGGATTTTCCCCAAAGGAATTTAATACTACACAGAAGAAAAATCTGGTGGTCAAAGCCGCATACTATCAGTTGATTGCAAGTCACTTGTACAAACTTGGTGCATACAACATTTTGAGGAGATGTGTTATGGAGCATGAAAGGCCTATCTCTCTAGCAGAAGCATACGAGGGAATAGTTGGAGGACATTATGCAGGAAAAGCTATTGTGCAAAAGATATTGTGCGCATGATTATGGTGGCCAACAGTTCACAAGGATGCAAAGGAGTACTGCCAAAATTGTGATGGCTGTTAGAGGGTTGGAAAGCCATCCAGGAGGGACGAGATGCCATTAAGACCTTAAGTAAGTTTGAAGGTGTTTCATAAGTGGGAAATATATTTTGTGGGACCAATTAATCCACAATCCAAAAGATCAAGAGCCAGGCATATCATTACAGCGACAAAGTATTTAACCAGATGAGTTGAAGCAACAATAGTGAAAGATTGTACCATGGAGATTGCAATGCACTTCTTATTTGAACATGTAGTGACAAGATGCCATAGAGTTTTGACGAGTGATTAGGGGACTCATTTTATTAATAGTACTATCCACAAAATGACTGAAGAATTTGAGATACGTCATCAAAAGAGCACTCTTTACCATCCCTGAGCTAATGGAACAGTGGAAGTGTTTAACAAGATATTGGAGAATGCCTTAACCAAGATTTGTAATGTGAACATGGATGATTGGGAATTGAAGGTACCAATAGTACCATGGGCTTATAGAACTACATGCAAGAAGCTTACATGGTAGACACCCTTCAAACTGGTGTATGGACATGAAGCAATAGTACCTTTGGAGTATTTGAATCCTAGTATGTGCATTGCAACAATCGCATACATGACAGAAAGAGACACAACTCAAGAAAGATTGTCTCAACTCATGGAATTAGAAGAAGAGAAAATTGTAGTTGGTTTCCATCAGGAGGTACAGAAAGCAAAGGACGAGGCTTGGTATGACATACATATTAAGAAGAAGAACTTCAAAGAAGGAGATATGGTTCTCCTCTATGATAGTAAATATTTGCAACACCCAGGGAAGTTCAAGATGCATTGGCTAAGGCCATATGAGATAAAATTTGCAACTGATGGAGGTGTTGTGCAGCTTCAGGATTTAACAGGAAAAGAACTTCAAGGATTGGTGAATGGTAGTCGACTAAAATTGTATAGGGACAATCGACCTACCAACCCTCGGTAGTTGTTGCACAGAAAGTAAAAACTGTACATAATGTATATAGTAGGAGTCAAAAAGAAGAAAAAGGAAGAAAAAAATGAATAAAAGAAGAAAACGGAATAAAAAAGTAGAAAAATGAGAAAAAGCCAAAAAGAAGTAGGTAGATGGACAAGTGGTAGATAACTAGTTGAAGGATACAACGTGTAGCAGAAGCTAGAAAGAGGTATGACAAAACCTGAATACACTACGCAACGGAAAAGGAGAACACAGTGCGACGAGATGGAAAATGATCGGAAAAACGAAAAACCAGTGAACGGAAAAAGAGGGTGCGTCAAAGCAATCATGATAGAAGTTATAAAAGGGGAAAAGCACGAAAAAGGTAAACAATTATGTGATTTCGAGTAAACATGACTAAAAGAGCGAACATGGTGCGATTGTGTCCGAATATTGTGCAGCGTCTAAGCTGAGATTTGCAACGAATTTTTCCCGAGTTAGAACAATGACACTGTCGGAGTTCGGAGGACCCAACCAGTTCGCAAGAAGAACCAAAAGCACTAACAAATTGATGACGGAGGCGACTGGTGTAGTAGATGTGGATGAAATCTCGTCAACATAAAGTGAATCAATTAGCCCGACGCTGGTCGAAGAACGAAACCCAGAGGAAGAAGCAGCAGAAGTAAACCAGGTGGGAGAAGGCCGAAATCCTAGTGCAATAACAAACCTTAATGCAGAAAAACCAGGAGTGACGCACATAGAGGGAGAAAATAATGAAGTAGATAGTGAGAAGACAAAATCAGACGAACCTAAGGCAACAAAGAAACATAGGGCAGAAGAACCCCCGAAGGTCGAAGATGACAACGACGCAGATCAGGACACAGAAGAGGAAGTACAGATCGAGAAAACACGACCATCAAAGAGATACAGGTTTCGCTGTCATTGCCCCATATTCCAGAGTCTGTAATTGTTGTAGAGGACTTGCTGGGGTTTGTTCCCAATCTGAAATACCTAGACCACGATGTGAAATAGATAGCTAAATTTCTAGAGCTTGCGCAAGAAGTTTATATAGAGAATAAGGGAAGATGCCCATTAAGAGACCTCATTTTTTAGCCTAAACAGTGGATAGACAGGCTATACAACTCTGGCATCATGAATTTATTGGAAATCCCTCATTTTGGTAGGGGGAAGGATGTCAATGCATGTGTATAAAAATTACCGGTGAGATTCCATGGAGGATTTTTGTGGATGGACAGACTTGTCTCAATTGATGTAGACTTAATTGCGAAGATTGCAGGGTTGCCAATGGATGGGGTGAAACCTGATCAATATTTAGATGATAAGACCAAGGAAAACGCCATTGCAGAGGAAGTAAAGGATCAGTGTGGCACTGATAGGGGAAACAGAGGCATGATCATTAAGAACATTAATGAACCAACCACCAGATTCATGACAAAGTTGATGGCCTATAAGATACTTAGAAAATGTCAAAAGGAAGAGGCACCAATAGGAGTGGTAGAAGCAGTTGCGCAGTGCGCGAAGGGGACAGTTCTTAGTTGGGCACCTTATTTGCTCAACATATTTTTGGAAGATTGCAGAGATGCACACGATTCTAGAACATAGTTCCATTATTCTTGGTTGTTGATTTTGATAACTTTAGTGGGATGGGTAGAACCTAAATACTCAGCTTTATGTGACAGAAGAGGAAAGCATTGCGCAACAAGATATGAAAATTTGTGGCACAATGCAGTTCCTAAGCAGAGGAAAGCCAATTCTAGCATTTTTAGTATGTATCTTGGAGAGATTTAGGAGAAGGTAGAAGACACATGAAGGATCTCCCCAGAAGTGGTGAAGGAAAATGAAGAGATAACAAACTTCAATACATCTAGGCATAATATATGGATATAAGCAAGGAGAGACCCCAATAAGACATGGTTAAAGATGCAATATTGCATCACAACAAAATAATTCCAATGGGTAATAACATAATGGCCTGATCAGTGGAAGGTACCCGTGGTTGTCAAGAAAGGAGCAAAGGGAAAAGAACAAGCAGAAGCTGGCACGTTGCAGAAATCAAGTAGTCCAGCAACAAATACCAGGAAAGCATCACAACGAACACCACTAACAGAAAGTGCGACGACAGTCAAGAACCATAGGAAGAAGGAAATGGTACCGAGGGCCTCGATATTAGTAATTGACAACACAGAAAGAACAAACGGGGAAGGAAAAAAGAAGGATAACATCCCTGAGACAGGAAGTGGAGACCTACCAAAGGCAAAGAGACCTACACAAACAGAAACACCACCTAAGAGAAAATCAACAATGCAGATGGGACACATGGTTTACGGGAGCCATGATCTTTGTAGGGGTGATCACACTATGTAGGGTTAGTCTGACCCATATTTTATGTGCACCTATGTCAATTTCCCATATGGTCATGTGTCTAGAGTCTATATGCATCTCTTGGCCTTGGTGCATTTATTCATTCACAGTTCTCAACATGGTAGTCCCATAATTCACAACATCACACTTCCCGAGGCAGAATATGAATCCTGATGCATGGGGTCCCATGGCCAAAAATACAATAAGGACTCAAATTGATCGTTGTGATGCGTACTTGACATGCCATGTTGAAGTTTTGGAAAAAGGTTGGGTTAAAAGCAAAAAATCAGTTGTCAAAGCGTCACGTAAGTATATTTATGGGAAAACGTGGCATAAGAAGGCCATTCATTGGCATGCAAGTATAAATTCAGTGACAAAGGGAAGATAAATCATGCCTTGGAAAGAACCCATGTGCCAAAAATTTTCAATCTGAAAGTTTTTACGTGGATTCAGAAAAACCAAATTAAGGGGGCAAATAAAAAGCATATTAAATTTTATATTCTAAGTGATTAAAAAGGAAAAATAATTTTATATCATAAATAAAAAGGCTCCTCACTTATCCTAACCATGGTAAAAGGACAAAAGGGAAACATTATATTATCAAGAAAGGAGCAAATTTAAAGAAGGCTATATTATACGTACCAAATGATAAAAAAAGGTAATGAAATCAAGGGTTAATGAGGCCCCCATTTTTCCTAAGTTGATAGTGGAACATGATGTCATGGGTCACCACTTTGCCTTTTTCTCATCCTATTTGAGGAAACCCATCGAATGTTACGATAAAGGGGTGGATTGGGTTAAGTGATAAACCATGCATTGATAAAAGGTGGAACATAAGGGGTAGAGCAACAAGCCACCACACTAACCCAACTGCCACTAAAAAAGAGTTGCGACACTTTTTAAGGGAGCCGCCACCTCTACTAGACATTGAAAATTAAAGGGAGCCACCACATCTACTAGAATTTGTAAATTAAAGGGAGCCACTACGTTCTTTACTAGTCGTGGGAGTTGTGTTGATATTATGGTAGTTGTGGGAGGTATTAACCTCCATGTGTAACCATGACAAGAATAGAATATTCCAGGAAGCAAGAAGAAACCCTAAAGCATTGGACATAACCCTAGAAGACAAGTCGGCTAAAGGAAATATCTAATATTGAGTGTTTAGCCCCCAGAATGAGAAGTCGACCCAGACTGCTCAGGAGAAACAATATAAATACAGGACGTCATAGCTTATTTTTAGGACAGAGCTCGCAACTGCAGAAATGTAAGAGTGCGCACTGCAGAAATTGGGTAAGTGCGCAAGTCTGGAGAGTAGCTATAGCTACAACTACTGCAACCTGTATTCTCGGTTTAGGCTTGGACTTTCTATTGGTTATGGTTTGGACTTTCTGCCTTGTGTGCTAGCTCTGGAGAGAGGTACGCTACATTGATTAGCTATTAGGCCTAAGGTTTGCTTCCAGAATTATTCTATGTCAAGGTTAAGGTGCTCAGGGGTGGCTTCAGCCTATGGTTGGGTGACAATATTGTTATATTTTCTATGGTTAAACGAGCACACCTATTATTTCTAACAGGTTATGGGCCCACACTATCTTCAGACGATCTAACCACTGGAAGATAGATTGGGAGGATTTTCTTAATTGCAGTTGCAGTCAAAGTTTTTACTGCAGTAACAAAACCCTAACCCTCTTGTTGAGGCACCTTAAGTGAAGAGATTGACCTAATTTTTGGATAGCCTAGTGTGCCCTAACCCAGTGGACCTCCTGGTACTCTTAGCAAGCTAAGACGTCAAGTTTGAGTTTTTGGTCAAATCCAAAGGTTGACCAAGTCAAAGCTGTCATGACTTACTCTATGAAGTCAGAAAACAAGTTAGAAGGGGCTTCTAACTTCAGAGCATGGAAGACAAGGATTGACCTCATCCTTGCCAAGAATAAAGTGTTGGATATCGTGAAAGGAAAGATCGTGGAACCACAATTTGAAGAAGGAAAAGAGAAGGAACCTTAGAACATTGCAATTATGGAGAAGTTCAAGGACAGTGACATCAATGCCATGAGTATCATAGTGGACTCTGTAAAAGACCACCCGATACCCTACATCTCTCATCTTGACTCATCTAAGAAGATGTATGATGCCCTAACTAACCTCTTCTCAGTCAGAAGCATTGGACAAGTAATGGGTATGATGAATGAGCTTTGTGACATGAAAATGAGTGATGATGACATCATAACATCATACTTAGTGAAAATCTCTCAGTTAAGAGATCAACTACAAGCTATTGAAGAAATCATTTCAAAGAAGGAACTGGTAAATATAGTAATCAATGGTCTTCCCAAGACATGGGATGCATTTGCCGCAAGCATGAACACAAGGAAGGAGTATCCCACATTTGAAGAACTTTGGACTTGTTGTGCACAAGAAGAATCAAGGATTGGCGCAAAAGAGAAATTCCAAAGGAAAGATGATGATCAAGCCTACACAACAAAGTTCAAGAAATTCAAAAATAAGAAAAAGTTTGACTCAAGGAAGAAACCAAATCAAGAGAAAGATATGTCAAAAATACAATGCTTCAACAGTCGAAAATATGGTCACTACAAGAATCATTGTCCCGAGTTAAAGAAAAGGAAGGAAACACATGAAGCATCAGTTGCCGAAGAAAGGGAACCCTCAAAGAAGGCCAAGCAAGATAAAACAAACTTCTTCTTCTAAAGACATGGTAACAATATTCTTCATAGTTATTGTACATACCATGTTTACATAGTTTCTGTACATATCTTGCATATCTATTTCTTAGAATATAAGATGATCAAGTGAAACAAACACCTATGGAAGAAAACAAGATAAGGATTGTTATCATGATGACTACAAGTCAAGCAATACACACGAGAAGATGAAGTACATTGACAATCCTTGGTAACAATTATTGTGGAAGCTATTATATAAGTAACAACTGCCAGATAAGTCGGAATCAAAATCAAACTTGAAGAGATCCAGAAGAACTCAAAACATAAATAAGTCAGCAGTCAAGAGGAAATTAGATAAAGACTTGTGACACTTTGCATAAGGCAATAAGGATGCAGACGGAAGCGTGGACTCTCTTAGATGGAGTGAGTCGATTATAGAATTCCAAAAGAAGAGCATGCATTCATGCATGAAGTAAGGATTAGGAGGGAACTAATCCTAAATGATATGATCCATTGAAGATTATGAAGTATCTATCCTTGTTCCCATTGAAAGTAGCAACCATGATAAGCAACACGTGTTCAGAAGAAGTCTTCTTCGAAAATAAGCCTCAAAGTATTCTTGGTTGTCCATCTACATCCATGATCCTATGATGAAAGGAGGAATTTGTAATCTTTAGGGCATGGAATCTATAGAAGACTCCATGGACCCAAGAGCTAAAGTG
This sequence comes from Picea mariana, assembly GCA_032191745.1. Classification (NCBI taxonomy): domain Eukaryota; kingdom Viridiplantae; phylum Streptophyta; class Pinopsida; order Pinales; family Pinaceae; genus Picea; species Picea mariana. The sequence continues at coordinate 60,802 of JASDQU010102026.1, forward strand.
AATCATGAAGAAGAACATGAAGATTCCAAGAAAGAAAGAAAATCTAGAACAACCAGTTATTATCACAAGACTACCAGCTTGGTTTGAACCCACTAGAAGCAATCAAGTAGAAGAAATGGAAGTTATGATGAAAAACAATACATGTAAGAAATTGTGAAAAAGGGTTATGAATGGAAGCACTGTGAGATTCAAAACTAGAGTTTCTTCCAGAAGGAGGAGAAGACTATGATAACAACTTGTTCCCGTAAACTAGATATACCTATATCTGAGCTACTATATCTCTTGCAGTATCCATGGATTGAAGTTTACACCAGTTCGTTGTAAAAGACTCTTCTCCCAATAGAGAATTTGAGGAAGAAGCTTATGTAAAGCAATCTCAAGGTTTTGAGGTATACCAGAAAGAGACCCACGCATGCAGATATAAGAAGACCTTGTATGGATTCAAACGACTTGATGCAGAGTATCTCATATAAAACAGAAGTGTGGTGAAAAATTTCTATAATAGAGATAGTGTATCAATAATAGTTACTCAGAAGTCTGGTATGATGGATTGCTAATCCATGGAAAACTGTCATGATGATAGAAGAAGTGCTACTTGAATATGTTTCAGTTGAGCCTTGCCACGATGTCATGAGCTAGCAGGAAACAAAAGTGTTGAATTCGACCATGATATATTGTAATGATCAAAGCTATATGAAGCCTTCAGAGAAAACCAGTGTTCCATGATAGACCGAAGTTCAATGAGATCAAGTATTACATTCTCCGTGATGAAGTCTAGAAAAGAGAAGTGGTTCTCCAATATATATCTTCATAGATGAGCAGATAACAAATATTTTGGTAAAACCTCTGTCCAAGATGAAAGGTTTGCAAGCTGGGGCTCGTGGAGACGACTTCCTTATTGAAAAAGGAAGAGATTACTCCCAGGTTGGGAGGGAGCATTGATATGTTATTGATTTATGGACAATCATTTTTCAATTCGAAAAATGGTCCAGGATGAGCAGTTCCTTTCCAGTTCGGAAAGTCGTTTGAGATTTCTCACGGACATGCATTTTCCATTTCGGAAAATGGTCCAGATCGAACAATCATTTTCTTAATGAAAATGGTCTGATAGATTGTTGATGTACCATAGACAACGATTCCCCTTGTGGCCAGTGTGGGGAAATGGTCTAGGACAGTCATTCTTCTTGGTAGTCACTCTGAGTAGTGGTCAAGTAGAATGGTTCGCCTCGTCGGGAAATCATTCTTTCGAAGTTCACAGTTGTGAGTAGTTTCGAAGAATGGTCCGTTTTGGAGGTTGGTGTAGGACAATCATTTCCATTAGGAAATGGTCCAGACAATCATTCCCTAGGGCAGACTCATTCTCTCTAGGTTGCACTATGTTTAGTGCCAAAGGAATGGCCCGGTTAGGTGAATGGTCCAGGTTCAACAATCAGGGACAAGCATTCCCTAGGGAAAACTCATTCTATCCAGGTTGCACTATGTTTAGTGCCAGAGGAATGGCCCAGTTAGGTGAATGGTCCAGGCTAAAAAATCAGAGACAATTATTCTTCTAGGCTTGAGAAGAAAAGTCTAGATAGCCCATGGATGATGTTTTACTTTTTGAGGGAAGATGCTCTTCCAGATCTCACAGATGTGAGTGGAAGAATGGTCCAAATGACTCAGTTTATATCATGATATTGTTTCTATGCAGGTATCAGATGATATGATTGATATGGAGACTGCATGTCTCTAGACAATAGATGTATGCTACTGTGGTGGATGTGTTCCACTGGTTGTGACTATGTGTCATTGATTAAGTAGTCGTGTGCTACTTTGTGTGGTTGTGTATCACTGAATAGTAGTTGTGCACTACTATGGATAGACACAGTTGTGTTCTATACAATGACATTGTTCAGATTGCCATGTAGACTATCAGTAGTGTTGAAAATGATTATCAGCTAGATGGATAGTCAGTGTGCTAGTGGACAGACATTCTCCAGGCGAAAAATGCTCCAGGACATTTATTCTTCTAGGACGTATGTCTAGATTAGAAGAATATTCCTTGTAACCCATGGCGTGGCTTCTAGCATCTGTTGGAATAGTTATTCTTCTAGGACATATGTCCGAATTAGAAGAATAGTTCTTGTATAACTCTGTGGAGTGAGTGACTTATTCAACATCATGCCTGATTACTCAGATGGAGTATGGCTTTGAGAGATGATGTAGTTGATGATATTAGATGATATTGATAGTGATGATGGTGCTCGCAATTTGATCATGAGATAGTCTATATGGCTATGATGATGGTATCGGTTGAATGGTATATTTGTTCTCAAGACCATTGTCTTCAATGCCTCCCTAGCTAGGAGGGAGTGTTGATATTATGGTAGCTGCAGGAGGTATTAACCTCCACGTGTAACCCTGAATAGAATATTCTAGGAAGAAAGAAGAAACCCTAAAGCATTGGACATAATCCTAGAAGACAAGTTAGCTAAAGGAAATATCTAATGTCAAGTGTTTAGCCTCTAGAATGAGAAGTCAACCCAGACAACTCAGGAGAAATAGTATTAAATACAGGACGTCAGAGCTCATTTTCAGGACACAGCTCGCAACTGCAGAAATGTAAGAGTGCGTACTGCAGAAACTAGGTAAGTGCGCAAGCCTGGAGAGTAGTTGCAGTTTCATCTACTACAACCTCTATTCTCGGTTTAGGCTTGGACTTTCTATTGGTTATGGTTTGGACTTTTTGCCTTATGTGCTAGCTCCGGAGAGAGGTACACTACATTGATTGGCTATTATGCATGGGTTTGCTTCCATAATTATTCTCTGTCAAGGTTAAGGTGCTCGGGGGTGGCTTCAGCGTATGGCTGGGTGACAATATTACTATATTGTCTATGGTTAAATGAACACACCCATTATTTCTAACAAGTTGTTGGTTCAATGTTGCTTAAACAAATTAAAGTGGTCGTTAATTAATCAAATCGACCCTTCTCTCAATTGAATCAGCCTCATCCAAATAAATTCGACCCTCTTATACACAACCATGGGCATTTAAGAAATCCATTTGGTAAAAAAAAAACAAATCAGTGCATTATTTAATTAAATTGACCCCTCATGCACCATTTAGAATAGTTGTTGAGCATTTGTCAAATGTGGGGTCCAAAAGGAATGAGACGTTAGAAATAAAAAGTCAAATTTGGATTGTTGGGGCATCTCTTCAAAGACAAACATGCCCCATCTACTAGCCGTTGATGTCAAGCTCAGTTGGCCAGGGAAAAAAGTGAGACGATGGAGCTTCAATGGTAAAGTCAAACCCCTTGTGGGTAATATTATATTGTTTTAAAAATCATATTTCATTGTAAAAAAATATTATTTTGGTCAAATGACTTAGTCTCTGGGATGTGGATGACAAGTCAATCAAATGTTTTTAATTGGGAGAGGGAAACTAGATGTTACAAAGAAAGCCTATAGAAATCTAGTCCCTCCTTCCAATTAGGTTGTTGTCAAATTATGAGATCCTTTATGCCATACAATAAGAAATTTTATTTTCTAGTGCATTTCATGGGTTGATTATTCTATGTTCTTTCTTCTTGGCTAAGTGTAAGAGTGCTTCATAGAGTAGATATTGTTTTGTATGTATTATTTGCAGGGATATTGGATCAATCCATCGAGGGGCTACATAGTCACGTGGAAGGAGTGGTCTACACTTCCTCTCATCTACTACTTTGGTGGTGTCAAGTGGTTCGACTCCAAGTGTTGGACAAACCCTTATCGGGGATATCTTCAACAAGGAGGAGATATTATTTCACATCCATGTTTATCTAATGATTGGAGACCATCCCACTAGTGGAGCTTTCCCGGCATGACTTGGAAGCAATACAACTATTCTAGACTACATTGGGGGTGATAGTCCATCAACTCCAAACCCAATTTCTAGTCCAAATTTTGTGGCCAACTTAGAAAGGGTTGTGATCACAATCCGACGCTCTAGAGGTAAGAGTAAAGTTGAGGTAAGCCTCACTACTTCAACCAACTTTATTTTAAAATCCAAACAAATCTCTTTTATTTTTCCCCTTTAAAAACTAAAAAGCATAAAATAAAATAAAAACCAAAAATATGTATCCTAGCTTGCTCTTAATTTTTTATCTATCATAGGTAATGAACCCTTGGGGATTTTGTCTCTAGAGTTATCTCTACCCCAAGGCCTTTTAACCCTCTACTTTTTTGCATTTTAATTTTATGTTTTACGAGGGTATTTGAGGAGTTTTGTAGATATGCGGTATATTACAACATGATTTACATCAGATCCAACAACATCCTCACCTTAAGGGGCTTCCAAGTAAGCATCTATCCTCAGAAACCCCTTGCATTTTTCTAGATTCGTTTATAATTGAAAATCTAATTTTTGGGATAAAAATAAGCAATTTCCAACCATTACAAGGTTATTATCTTGCTTGAATAATTTTATGGGTTTTGACCCTAGGTGGATTTGAACCCCAAATCTGCATAGTGATTTCCAACTTGTTGGAAAATACAAATTTGTTGAATATACGAAGCTTTAGGCATAAGAAATCATCATTATCTTGTTTCCCTAGATTCTTAGCCCATCGATCTAGTGATCTAAGGTGCTTAGCACTTGTGGGAGGCCTCCAAAAGACCATTTTTCTTGCTATTTTGTGCTCTATTTACACATTTTGCAGATATGGAACTCAAGGCATCAAAGAATAAGTTAGGAACAACTGCATTACCAAGAGGAATAACAAGGATTTGATCCAAGAATTTGGTAAGGGCTTGTCACTACTCTTTTGCACTATTATATTGATTTATCTCACACCTTTAAAGTGGGTTTTGTCTGTTGATATGCGTTATTTAGGTTTTATTTTTATCATTCCAAATTAGTTAGCTTAAATAATTAACTCCTACCTTCACCTCTATATCACATATGAACTGGTCTTTTAATTTTTGGGTGAAGTTATTGTGTTAGGGAAGCGTCCTAAAGTCCTTTAGCGTAGGAGTTGGGCTTGAACAAGGAAGGACTTGTGTCATGGTGATATTGGGAACTTGTTCTACGTGGTACCTCCTTAGTGCCTCGAGGGTAGGGATGATTTTAAGGATGAAAATTTATTTTAAAATGTAGAAACCTTAGCGAATCTTACTAATCCTTCATATGCCAAGTACAAAATGTTTGGCGATATTTTTGTAAAAATATTCAAATTTCTAAGGATTTTATATCGTTTGTATAAAATTTTGGCGATTTTTAAGGTAAAATAATTCTATCCTATAGAATTTGGGCGAATCATTTTTAGAATAGCAATCGTTTTTTGGGAAAAACCTTGGAAAATTAGCCCATGAGCGAAATTTAGCCCCTAAAATCATCCATGTGAGTCGAGGGACCTTGACAAGGCTGCTAGGTCGGTCAGTAACACACCCACAAAATTTGTGACGATGTAAGGCCCATATTGGAGTGGTCTAAGATTCATGTGGGGGCCAATGAGTCTCTCTTTCTACAAATGCAACCATACCTTGTCACTACCTAAAACTTGTGTGGAACTTGACACTGGTCATGTGTTTGTATGTACTTGGCATTGGCCTTCTACAAGATATCATGAACCTGTTGTTAGAGGTGTTGGATATGTTCAACAAATTTAGCTTCTTTGTCTACCTCGGTCTAAGTGTGGGAGGACTCTGTCGGTGAAGATGGAACACAAAGAGCTACATTAATGGGGGCCAATGGCTAGAACTCCAAGCACACCTGAAAAGGGTTATGGCCAACAGAGTCGTGGAGGGCTCATTTATTGCTATACTTAACATATGGAAGGCTCTCATCCCATGTATGTGGATGCTTGGAGTTGTACATGTGTAGGATATGCACAATCATCTTGTTGACCACTTTTGTTTTCCCATCTGTTTGGGGATGAAAGGAAGATGATATGGTCAACTTGGTGTCCATAAGAGACCATAGCCTGGACTAGAAGGTACCGAGGAACCTGCTATCTCTGTCTAAAACAATGGTTCATGGTAGCCCAAAATGAACCCAAACATGCTCAAAGAAGAGCCTAGAAGTGGCCTCGACTATGATACTCTTTTTACATGGTGCCAAAATGGCCATCTTAGAGATATGATTGACAACCACAAAGACACAATCGTGGCCATGTTTGGTGAAGGGAAAACCCAACATTAAATCCATGGAGACTCTCTCCCAGGGCTTGTCTGGGGTAGGGAGAGGAGTGTATAACCCTTGCCTCTTATGGATGGTTTAGCAATGGCACATGAAATGCACAACCCAATATACTAGTTGACGTCCTATCAAAGTTTTGACCAGTAGAAATACTTTTGAAGTACTACTACCGTATTCTCCACACCAAAGTGCCCTACCACTCACCTATAATGTGCCTCCCAAATTAGCTTTGCAAACTCACCCGAAGGAACAAAAATATGGTGAAGATAACACAAGAGCGTATCCTGGAGGTGGAAGTCCAAGACTTGTTTGCCTTCAATCAATGTTTGATAAATATCAGCGAAGTCAGAGTCACTGTTGTATAATTGTTGTCACCTAGAGGTCTTGTGCGCATAAGAGTTAAGAACTGTGGTTAGTGTCATGATTGGAGCATGACTGAGGCAGTCTGCAACATGGTTGGAAATGCCCTTCTTGTGCACATAATGGAGATCACATGCCACTCACAATTTTTGATCTTTCTTATCAGGCAATCTAGTCAACATCTGTTGACCCTAACTCAAACCTCTAATAGGATGCGGGGTTTGATCAGTACGCCAAGCCCATTTAGGTCGCCACCCCTCTCCCTATGTTACATGACTTGCTTGATTATGAGATGCCTTCAAACAAGACCATCATGGAAGACATGACTTCTCTAGACAATCCATGGGACGGCATGCACCATCACACATTATTCCTCTCTAATTTGGAATGATTAGAGGGTGGCATAAAAAATCCTACCCTTACTAAAAATGTTCAATGGTACTAATCTCCCACCATGATCCACGATGTCTTCACAGAAGGGAACTTGGAAAACATTTCAAAATCCATTCCTATTAACATTTCAATGAATCTCGGTGTCATTGAAAACATCCTGATAGGTGCAGAATGTTCTCCCCAAGAACTAGAACTTTACACTGCCCTATTCAAATAATTTTGTGATGTTTTCACTTGGTCATATAAATAAATGCTTGGAATTGAACCCCAAATTGTCAATCACGAGATCAAAACATACCTTAGAGACAAGCATGTTAAAAAAAAACTCTAGTCCGTCAACTTGAGAAAGGATGTTGCTATCAAGGCAGAGGTTGAAAAGCTTCTTCATGCTAGTTTCGTCTATCTAGTTACCTTGACCGAATGGGTATCCAATCTCGTTCTAGTCAAGAAAAAGCAAGGAACCATTAGAGTCTATGTTGATTATAGGGATCTAAACAAGGCTTTCCCAAGATACAATTATCTTACCCCCTTCATTGATTTGATCATCGATGAATGCGCTGACAGTGAGATATTCTCCTTCATGGATGATTCCTCCAACTATAACCAAATATAGATCAAACCAGGAGATCAACGCAAGACCACCTTCATATGCCCTTGGGTTACTTTTGCTTATCACAAGTTACCTTTTGGTCTAAAAAATGTTGGAGCCACTTTCCAGCAGGCCATGTCATACACCTTCCATGACATCAAGCACATTGTTGCGACATATCTAGATGACTTAGTCGCCCACTCATAGTGATGCGATGCCCATCCAGATCACCTACATGCCATCTTTACCCAATGCCGACACTATTACATACGCTTGAACCCTCACAAATGTATATTTTGCATGGTAACTAGGCATTTTCTAGGAATTATTGTATGCAAGTATGGGATCATGGTCAATCCCTTCAAAATCGAAGAAAATTTCCAATTACCTCCCTCTCACGCTGTCACCCAACTCCAAAATTTGCAAGGGAAGACAAACTTCTTGCGTCGATTTATCGTTGATTATGCTGAGATCATGAAAGGTTTCATGCACTTACTGAAAAAGGATGTTCCTTTTGCTTGGGATGATCAAGCCCAATGTTCTTTCGATGCCTTGAAAAATGATTTGATGTCGACCTCTATTTTGAGCCCTCCTGACTACAATCAGGTCTTTCTTCTATATCTCGCAACATCCAACTCCACCATTGGCATGGTTCTTGTCCAAGAGGACAATACACAAAAGGAACATGTGATCTATTATATGAGTAAAGGTCTCATTGGCCCCGAAATTCGATATTCACATGTTGAGAAGTTGGCCTTGGTAGCTGTGCACATTGTCCAAAGATTATGGCATTACATCATCTTGCGAAAAACCACCGTCATATACGAATCCAACCTGATGCCACATATCTTGACCTGTCAGATCATCGGGGGAAAACACTCTAAATGGATTGTTATATTACAAGAGTTTGACCTAGAGTTTGCTTCGGCCAAATACAAGAAGTCTTTGGTTTTTACTAAGTTAATGTCTGAACTTCACTGAGTTGATAAGAAACCTGCGGTTATTGATTCTTTTCCAGATGAATCATTATTTCTCATCAGCCCGCTTGATCCCCGGTACAAAGATGTCTTTTTATATATTCAAGCCCAACATTTCTGTCCACAGTTCTCCTGCGATGAACGACAGTGCATCTTCCATCAAGCCAAACAATACCTCCTCCTTGATGCCACTCTTTATCATCGAGTGGTAGACTTCATTTTGCATTGTTGTCTTGTCCACGAGGAGGTTGAGTGAGTTCTGAATGATTGTCATGCCGGAACATGTGGCAGTCATCTTTCTGGTCTTGCCACTGCTTAGAAAATTTTGTACACATGATGCTTTTAGCCCATGATATTCAAAGATTGTATGCACGTGGTCCAAATGTGCCACCCTTGCCAAATATTCACTCATAAAATGCGCGTCCATCCTGCTCCCCTACATCCCGTGGTTGTCGTCGACCCCTTCACTAAGTGGGGGATTGATTTCAAGACCTGTAATCCTACCTTGACCAATGGCCATGGTTACATTATTGTAGCTGTTGACTACTTTACCAAGTGGGCCGAGGCTTTTTCTACCTTCTCCAATGACTAAACCATCACACCCATTTTCGTGTTCAACCACATCATCGCACATTTTAATGTACCTTGCACTATCGTAACGGACCATGGGTCCCACTTCCACAATAAGATGATGACCGAGCCAGTCATTAGATTGGGTTTTCGCCATGAGCACTTGATCCCCTACTACCCTCAGTCAAATGGTCAAGTTGAGGCCATTAATCGTGTTCTAAAAACAATGATACATAGGATGGTGGGGAATCACAAGTCCACCTGACACCTTATGATTTTTTCAACATTATGGGCATTCTGAACCTTGAACAAGACTGCCACCAGGTTCACACCATTTCAACTTGCCTATGGAATGGAGGCAGTCCTGCTAATTGAATGTGAGATCCCGTCGCTCAAGCTACCCATAGAACTCCTAGCTGACACTTCCATCGAGGAAGAACGTCTGTTATATTTAGCTCAAATATATGAACGTCATCGTGATGTTTCACAAGCCAATGAAACCCACAAAAAATGGGTCAAAGCCCAATATGATAAATTTGTTCAACCTTGGGCCTTCATGCAAGGTGACTTGGTCTTGGTATATGACCAAGACCATGATACATTAGGTGTCAATAAGTTTGAATCCCTTTGGCACAATCCTTACATAGTTAAATGCATCTTGCACAAAAGGGCCTATGATTTAGTCAATCATGATGGGAGTCCTCTCTCGAAGCCTCGCAATAGGCTATGCCTGAAGAAGTATTATGGATAGGCCACTTGGCCCCATGATGCTTTGTACTTTATGTATTTTAGTTTTCATGTGATATGTTATTTCTTTTAGGCGTCTCATTTGTCTCAGTAAAATGATTATCTTGCTTCATGCGTGATTTATATATGTCATAATTCTCCTCAGTTTACGTAGGCTTCACATATGACTCTAGCTATAGTACTCAGAACATTGCTTCTGCTGCCTAGGTGATTTTTTCTCCCACTGACGATCTGGTGCTTTCTTTGGTCCAACCACCAACAACATTGCTGAGTATAGCGGTGTCATGAAACACTTGTCTGAAGCTCTTGCTCTCGACATTCGCAATCTAATGGTTAGGTTGGACTCCCAACTTGTGGTATCTCAATTGAATCATGCTTATCTCGTTTGAAATCTTGCGTTGCTTCGCAAATATTTGAGGGTTCGTCTTATTGAACACTACTTTGATTTTATCAAGTATCATCATATTCTAAGAAGGTCTAATACATTGGCCGATTCATTAGCTAACCATGTTTTAGATTGATACCTGTCACATCAACATCAAGCATCCTAGTGAAATCCAAAAGCATACATGTTCACATATATTTAATTTCTCTGGAAACCATAAGTACAAACCGAGATACACATAAATATATATAGATATATAAGAGTTTGTCATTACATATTCCAAAAACACAAAAACAATATAAAATAGAAAACTCCAAAATTATTTCTTGCATTTTAACGTCGAGTCTAGCATTTATGGAGGTCTTTTACAAGACTCATGGACATTTTGTTTGGAAACATCCACCGATTTGAGGTACGTGCTTCAAACTAAAATATAAAGATAATTTTTTCCCTGCAACACCATCTTGCATTATTAACCATCCATGCTGCCATCACAAAGCCTTAGGTTCGATCCTGTCAAGTTGCGACAATCAACCATTCTCTTTTTTCACATCGTAACTTGCCCGATAATTCCTACCCTACATGGGTGCCCTAGTTAGCACCCTGATTTACATCTGGTGCCCAGGCTTCTATTTCTTGTAGGCTCAGGAACCCTCTTATAGACCTACCATGAATCAAAGGTGAGCCTCATTTCTCTTTCTTTACATCTATTCTGGCCAGATCCCGAGGGGGTTCCCATCATTTGTATGTTACTTTACAGTTGCACAAGCCTTTTTTGCTTATGTTTTGGTTCCTATCGTTGCGTTGCATTTTGATTTATTCTCGCTTACTGCCATTTACAACCACAATTAACCTCTGGCCATCTACATCCACTTACCTCCATTTTGTGACCATTACACCCATGAAGAGACTCGTTTCTATGAGTGGACCTCACCTTCCAATACCTTGTTGCATCCATTATGCCTAGGTCGGTTTCACACACTTGGACCTTTGATGCATGTTGTTCATCTACTCGGTCTCTCCAAGACGAGCTTAATTTTAACTCTTCTTCCTGTTCATTAAAACATGAAAAAGTCACCTCACAAGTATACTTTTAACTCTTTTTCGGACTCATAACAAATGAACGAAAAAGACACTATCGAGAACACTTTTGTCTCTCTTTCGTCATTCTCTCACAATTGGGTTATAACTTTCCTAGGAGTCGTACCATCAACATGTCATATACTCCTCTGATTGGTTACCTTTCCAATCCCTTTGGAGAGTGCTTCATTTGCCTCATGGATTATTGCATTGTGTCATCAAAGCTCTTAAGTTTATGTTGCCAAGTCATCATTGTGTAGTGTTATATGTTTAAGGGAACTTAAGCACGAGTCTACCATCTACTATCTTGTTGACCATCCAAGTCGATTTTTCCCTGTGTCAGTTGTACTTAGTGATTCTATCCGTTCAAATCATCTCCCGATGTATGTTTTGTTTCGATTCATGGGGGATACATTAAGGCCCTCCTTCGACGAATATTTTCCCATCAACTTCAACACCTCATCTAGGAAAGAGATCTAAAAACCAACTAGTACTTTGGAGCTTGCAGTCCTTAGTGGCAAGCTTCCTCACAACTGACAGTGGGTTTACCTCATTGACCCGTGATCAATTAACTCTACAGGTGTTTGACATTAGTTCATCTATTCACACTTGCTAGATTGTACTAGGTACCTTGGGGTCCATCATCAATGGCTAGTAATCAAATGATTTCAGCCATGCTTGACATCAACTCATCTATTCGCATGTTGTAGAATTGTACCATCAGGGTTGAGATGAAGAACTTGGGCCTGGGGGCAGATCACTCATTCCTACTACCCCTCCCAAGTTGCGATGACATACATCACTTCTGTAGAAGTACTTTGAAGACTATGGGAGCATTATCATTGGTGCTCAATGTCTTCCTGATTTCTTTTGACATGGATCCACTGTGTATTTTTGTGGTCATGACCTTGCATTTCATTACACGGATCAATGGTGTATTATGGTGGCGACCATGATTTATTTATGTTTTGAGCATGGGTATTCCTACCTTAGGGATGATATATATATATTTGATTGAAGTCTAGTTGCAGGTACTCATTGGTTCCTTGCTCTTTAGCTCTTTCCTCACACCACCTCACGTTCAAAATTATTGCAATATGTTTCATTCATCTGTTCCTCTCCTGACCTCACACATTAGGGGTCATCTGTTACAATTATATTTTCCACCCTAGGGGAACATATAGGAGGACCTTCTCAAAAGGGGTACTAGAGTATACCTACCATGTAATATTATTGGTTTCCAAAACCATAGGAAAATACCTACCATGTATGTTAAGCCCTAAATAGTGGCACATTACCCCTTAATTAGGGCATATTACATTAGTAATGTTATTTTATTTATGTCGGCTTGGGGTTTTTAGTTGTAATTGTACCTCCTAGTCTCATATATATACCGAGGAGGTAGTTTCATTTGGAATCATCTTGTATTTGGATATTTATGTGGTGTATAAGGAGGTTTCCCCCTCGAAGAGGCTTATTATCTGAAATTATAGATTTTTCAAGGCATTGAGTACCTATTCTAAGGTTTTTTTTATGTTATCTTGATATTTGGTTCATAACATTTGGTATCAGAACTCAAGGTCTTGGGGTTTCGCTGCTACATCTGAGACACCTTGGAATTTTCACTATAATTTTTTTATAGAAATTTTTAGAAGGAACACCTTGGAGGATATTTAGTAGACAAATCAAGGTACGTTGGGTTAAAATTTCATCTCCCGAGGCCTTATACTTTCGGAGATACAACCTGTGTAAGATAGGGTTCTGGAATCATCCTGAATTGAGTCATCGTGGAATTTTCGCTATAAAAAAGTTTTTGTAATGTTTCATACCCTGAAATCCAAAGGTTATTCACATAAATTATTAAGGTATCTGTGATAAAAATTTCAGCTTCTGGGTCATCTTACATTTGTAGATACACCCTGTGGAAGATAGAGTATCTGGCTAGTCCTATTGGCTAGTCTCAAGCAGGTGTTCCGGGTAAAACAATCATAGCTTCTTCCTAGAGTATCTAAATTGAGTGAGACCGGTTGCATTAGATATTGGACAGTCCTTAGTATTTTTGGTACAAGTTTCATAATTTTATATAAATTATTTTGTGTGAGGCATGGTATACAAGTGAGATCTCTTGGAAAGACAAAAAATTAGCAAGTTGGTAGGAAGTTACCATAAATTCCACTTGGCACATCCAATTTTGATCAGATCTGTGGCATTGCAGAGAAGAAATATCAAAGAACTACAAAAAAAAAAAATCATATCTAGAAAAGCCGAAACTTTGGAGATACAACACAAGAAAGATTGTTTAGCATAACCACCTGCAAATCAAGGTTTAAAAGTGATACTTGGCCAACATGCCACCAAAAAAGGGAACTTCTACACCAAATAAGCCTCCATACAGTCCTACTTGGACTCTTGATGAAGGTGAAGAAATGCGTAGGGACATAAATGAATTACAAAAGAAGAGAGTGACAAAAGATGAACTACAAGGGATGATGGATTCAACTGAAGCTAAATTAGAGGCAATAATGGATACTAAAATGGATGGTTTAAAAAGGGAGATCATGGAAGGATTGAAAAAAATCCTAATAGAGAGGACACCTGAAAGTGAAAATGTATCCCATGAAATTCACGATGAGGGCACAAGGAAGATGAATCAAGAATGGAGAAACTCCAACTTTGGGTTGAAGACCAACCAAGTTCCTAAGATCTATATGAGGAAGTTTGATGGCAAGGACCCAATCACATGGATACTTCAAATGGAGCAATTCTTTGATCTACATAATGTGCGACATACATAAAAGGTACGAATTGCTTCTTTATATTTAGAACCCAATCGATTTGTATGGTATCGATGGCTTTGTTCTTGCAAATCACTCGTCACTTGGAAAATTTTCACGGAAGAAATGATAGTACACTATGAGGATACAAGGAGCAATACCTTCTTTAGCCAATTGATAAGTCTCAAGCAAAAGGGTTCAGTTACAGAGCACATTGAGAACTTCCAAAGATTGAATATAAAGGTAACATATATTCCAGATGAGCACTTGATTGATGTATTCATAGGAACTTTAAGGGATAACATTCAACATGAGGTTCACCTTTGGGAACCCAAATCATTGGAGAATGAATTTAGGGTGGCAAGAAATTTTGAAACTAAAAATATGGCTATGGCTACTAGAAGGACCACTCCTAACATCTATCGAGAGAATAATGTTCCTTCTTCTAAAACACCTCAACCTACAAGGTTGAGACCTCAACAATTGGAGGAAAGAAAAGCAAAAGGTTTATGCTTTAATTGTGACAACAAGTACAGTAAGGGACATAAGTGTGGTGAGAATAAATTATTCTACATAGACTGTGAAGAGGAAAAAGAACAAGAACACAAACAAGAACCATCTCAAGATGAAAACGTAGATGCGATTTCTTCTGAAGAGTTGACTCCCACGATATCGTGTAATGCATTGGTTGGAATTAGCACTCCTCAAACCCTCAATATTGAAGGATATATCAAAGAGAAAAAGGTAATAGTCCTAATTGATTCCGATAGTACTCATAATTTCATTCACTATAAATTAGCCAAAGCTCTCAATTGCTTTATATACCCAACACCAGAGTTTCAAGTAATGATTACAGATGGAGGATATATTAATTGCTCAGGAAAATGCAATAAGATCAATCTTACTATGGAGGAATATGTAATGAATAGTCCAATGATTGCTACACCCATGGGTGGTGTTGATGTCGTACTAGGAATCCAATGGTTACAATCATTATGAACAATGGCTTTTAATTTTCAAGAACTTTTCATGAAATTTTCATTGGAAGGAAAAAAAATTGAGTTAAGAGGTATCACAGGGAAACCCGGTAAGGTGGTAAGCTCTAATGGCATGACAAAATTATTGAAAAGGGGCATCAAGGTGTAATTACACAACTATGCTCACTAGATGTTCAAACATCTAAGCCATTTATTCCCCGAGATCTCCAAGGGATCATTGATAAGCATTCCAAAGTATTTGAAGATATTCCCAAAGGTCTTCCACACACTCGAAATCATGATCATGATATTCACCTAATTCCTGGGAGTCTTCCTCCTAACACCAGGTCGTACAGATACCCTTATGCCCAGAAGAGTGAAATTGAGTGCATGGTTGAAGAAATGTTAGAGGTTGGCATTATTAGACCTAGCCAAAGTTCTTACTCTGCACCGTTGGTAATGGTATATAAGAAAGATGGCTCATGGTGTATGTGTCCAGATTATAGAGTACTCAACAAGATCACTATTAAAGATAAGTTTCCCATTCCCATCATTGATGAATTGTTAGATGAACTACATGGAGCAATATATTTCACAAAGTTGGATCTCCATTCAGGGTATCATCAGATTAGAATGAAGGAAAAAGATATCCCAAAAACAACATTTCGAACTCATGAAGGCCATTATGAATTTTTGGTCATGCCTTTTGGCCTTACAAATGCACCTTCCACATTCCAAGGGTTGATGAATTCCATTTTCAAGCCCTTCCTT
>JASDQU010102026.1:76631-138706 GCA_032191745.1 Picea mariana
ATGCACCTTCCACATTCCAAGGGTTGATGAATTCCATTTTCAAGCCCTTCCTTCGAAAATTTGTGTTAGTATTTTTTGATGATATACTAATCTATAGCAAGTCTTGGGAGGATCATGTGCGACATGTTGACAAGGTGCTACAACTACTAAAGGAGCAACAACTATATGCCAAACCGTCCAAATGTTTCTTTGGGATGAAGGAGGTAGAGTATTTGGGTCATATTGTATCTCATGAAGGTGTCAAGGTAGACCCTAACAAGATTAAGGCCATGATGGACTGACCGATTCCCAAAAAATTGAAGAATCTTAGAGGATTTTTGGATTTGACAGGTTACTACCGCAAGTTTGTTCAGAACTATGGGAGAATAACAACACCTTTAACGACACTAACTAAGAAGGATGCATTTTCATGGAATCCAGAGGAAACTAAAGCTTTTGAACAACTTAAAGAGGTGATGTGCAAAGCTCCTGTCTTGACCACACCAGACTTCACAAAAACCTTTATTGTGGAATGTGATGCCTCGGGAAATGGCATTGGTGCTATCCTAATGCAAGAAGGAAGGCCCTCGGATTTTGAAATTCGGCCACTCAAGGGAAAGGACTTACACAAACCCATTTATGAGAAGGAAATGATGGAAACACTACATGCATTGAAGAAATGACACCCTTACCTAATAGGTAGGCACTTCAAGGTCAAAACAGATCATGATAGTCTTAAATACTTCTTGGAACAAAGACTATATTCAGAAGAACAACAAAAATGGGTGACCAAGATATTGGGGTATGATTTTGAAATCATCTATAAAAAAGGGAAGCAAAATGTTGTGGCAGATGCACTCTCAAGAAAGGATGAAGGTGTTGAGGCCTTTCTCTGTGCTATCTCGATCATCCAACCCGATTGGATAATAGAAGCAAGGGATGAATGGAAGAATGACAAAAACATGTGGACTCTCATTCAAAGGTTGTAGCAGGATTCCAGTGCATCATATACATTTACATAGAAAAATGATTCACCATGGTACAAAGATAGCTTATATTTATGTAAGAACTCCCAACTCAAACAAAAGGTACTATTGGAATTGCACACCTCTCCGGTAGGACAACACTCGAGATTTTTGAAAACCTACCATAGGGTCAAGAAGGAATTTTTTTGGGATGGCCTTAAAACTGATGTTCAAAGGTTTGTAGCAAAATGTTTGGTTTGCCAACAAAATAAGGTGGAAACAATTAAGACCCTAGGTCTTTTACAACCATTAGCCATCCCAAGTCAGCGTTGGGAGGAGATTTCCATGGATTTCATCACAGGGCTACCAAAGTCTGAAGGAAAGAGTGTCATCATGGTGATTGTTGATAGACTGACCAAGTACGCACACTTTTGTGCACTCTCTCGTCCCTTCAAATCCAATATAGTTGCCACCATATTCATGGAGGCAATTCAAAAGCTACATGGAATCCCAAAGATTATTGTAAGTGACAGAGATCCTATCTTCACTGGACATTTTTTGACACAATTATTTTCTTGTTTGGGTACTCAATTGGCTCATATCTCATCCTATCATCCTCAATCTGATGGACAAACCGAGATAGTGAACAAATGTCTGGAAGACTACCTTCATTGCTTTGTCTTTGATAAACAAACACAATGGTTCAAATGGTTACCCTTGGCAAAATGGTGGTATAACACTTCCTTTCATACTGCAACAAAAATGACACCATTTATGGCACTCTATGGATACCACCCTCCTTTCATCACTTCTTCTCTAAAAGAAAAATCTAAGTTTCAAGTAGTGGAAGATCACTTTGAGCATCAACAACAAGTTCTCCAAATCTTAAAGGACAACTTGACCATGACACAGAATCGCATGAAACAACAAGCATATCGACATCGTAGTGAAAGACGTTTTGAAGTAGGGGATTGGGTGTTTTTAAGAATACAACCATACAAATAGATGTCCCTCAAGCAAGCCAAGAAGGATAATAAATTATCACCAAAGTACTAAGGCCCTTATAAGGTATTGCAAAAGATTGGTACTATGACATACAAATTGGATTTGCCTGCATCGTCACGAGTACACCCAATTTTCCATGTTTCATGCTTAAAGAAGGTTATAGGTGACAAGATCCCAATTCAAACTATATTCCCAGAATTTGATGAGGAAGGAAAAATCATATGGGAGCCTGAAGCCATCACTAACACAAGAATTTGCCAGTTGAGGAATAGATCCATTTCAGAGTATTTCATTAAGTGGAGGAAACTACCTACTGAAAATTCCACTTGGGAAGATGAGTCTTTTATACAGAAGCATCCATAATTACTCAAGCGTCGCGGACAACACTTGTCTCAAGGGGAGGGGCATGTTAAGCCCTAAATAGTGGCACATTACCCCTTAATTAGGGCATATTACATTAGTAATGTTATTTTATTTATGTCAGCTTGAGTGTTTTAGTTGTAATTGTACCTCCTAGACTCCTATATATACCAAATAGATAGTTTCATTTGGAATTATCTTGTATTTGGATATTTATGTGGTGTATAAGGAGGTTGCCCCCTCGAAGAGGCTTATTATCTGAAATTTTATATTTTTAAAGGCATTGAGTACTTATTCTGAGGTTTTTCAATGCTATCTTGATATTTGGTTCTTAACAATGTAATACCATGGGAAAATACCATGGGTTTCCGAAACCATGGGCCCATAAACCACCATTAGGTAAATTCATATTTACTAGGAGGAAAAGTGCTTAATTCCTTGATTTTAGGAGATAATTCTTGTTTACTAGGATGAAGAGCGCTTCCTTCCTTGATTTTAGGAGATAATTCCAATTTCATGATTAAGTGAAGTCTACTCTTGCATGCATACATTAGAATTATCAACAAGAATACATTCCTTCATTGGAATCATCACCAAGAGTGTGCCTCACATGTGGATAAGAGTAATTCACTCCACTTGTGAATATCTAGTGTAATTCACTCCACCTGAGAATATCTAGTGTAATTCACTCCACCTGAGAATATCTAGTCAACTATGGATTGAATGACTAGTTAACCAAGACTAGGTGGCAAATCACTAGTGTTCAAGTCAATGCATGTCCTAAGTAATCTCTAGAAGCTCAAAGATGGCGCATTATCTCATGACATGGAGGAAATATTTGGCGGGTTATTTATGCATAGGTTTGCTTGGAGAAGTAAGGAAGAATTGAGAGTAAATTTACGTTGCTGGAATGCCAAGAGGGTGAGGGTGAAGGAAGAGCAAAGGCAAGGACCAAGGAGGAATGCAACACAAGGCTTAAAAGATTCAAGGTTGATGTAAGGTTCTCTATTTTATCAATATAGATCAATGTTACTTTTCCCCTTCAATGATTGTCTTTTCGATTACATGATTTGTGGTTCATTATTTAATAAAGTAGATTTGATTGGATTCAAGTTTCTTTAACACTTAAAATGATTCGTAGATTGGTATTCGTTTGCCACTTGTGTGCAGGAACCAGATCACAAGAATTAGAGCTAGATCTCTGTAGCTACGCCAATTGGGCCCATAAGGACAACCATCATTTAATGAGGTATGCCTCTCTTCCCTCCGGTGTAAGATGAAAAGAATCTGATTAGATATAGGAATATAATATTATCTATCAGCTATTTTTCTTGGATCAAAGGAAGATCCAAGGGAGAACCCACCTATCCGTAGGAGAGAGATCTCCGTTAACACTACTATTTAATGGGCCTTATTATGGGAAGGTGGCCTCATACATTAATAAATTATCTAAGGGCGTTAGGGTATGACCCTAACATGCCCTCCTCCTTTGAAAGCAAAGTTGTCCTCAAGGTTGTAGGTGAGGAAATTGTTGTGGAACCATTGTTGGTTCCCATGTGGCATCGTTTGGTTCCATATATTTCCATTAGATCAATACTTCCCTGATCATGCACTAGCACACTTGATGCTCTTTGATATCCAATACTACTTCTGGATGGAGCCAAATGGAACCTTTTTCATCAAGTTTTGGTAAGTTCCTCTGCACTTTGCAATTTCATCCCACGACCTTTTTCAAATAGGACACATCAAAGATTGAATGAATCTTGGAGTGGGACGGGAGAGCCAACTTGTAGGTGATTTGACCAATGCATTGTATGATTTGATAGAAACCATATAACTTAGGAGATAGGTTCTGAGGAACTTAATCTTTGAGTGATGCCAATTTATAACGCTGCAGATGAACAAACACTTAATCTCCTTCAACAAAACAATGTTTGGATCTATGTTGGTCAACTTGTTGTTTCATTCAATTTTACACCATAACCAAGTTGTCCTTGAAGATACAGATAATGAATTCTTTAGTGTGAAGCATTCTATTCACTTCATGAAACTTGGAAGTGCTTGGTGTTTACCCAATATATGGCCCAACTTTTATGAAAGCCTTCAAGACTAAATCCTAAACATTACTTCACTTTGCCTAGGTTTGGGAGGGTCCCACTAGGAAGGTTATCCAATGGATTATGGATTTTAAAAGAGTATAATTTTATTTATGTGATAAGAATGGGTCATAACTCATGTCTATAGAATAAACAACTATATGGTAATATGGACTAATTTATGCTTTTTCATTATATGTTTGGCATGGGAATCAACGCAAGCATTATAACAATTTTGGGTGATATATGTGTCATTACCGAAAATTTTGCAAAGTTTTAAAATGGACGGTTGATAGCTCATTGCACGACATTTGAATTAATTGATATATGTTTCATATCTGATGTGGCTACTTGCATTAACGAGCATTGAAAGTTTCAACAAATTCGTGCAACGTGAAGATTAATGGATGGATACGTATTCCCTGGAGTTAAGGTGATGGCACAATAGTCCCGTGAGACAGTGCGGTTGGTAATGGCAAGTACTTTTCTCCAAGTGTTGGGAGGAGGTCTTGAGGTCAAATCTGGTTGGGTCTCCGGGACGAATTGTAATGGCTACTTGTGATGTAAATGATTTATATATCTAATATAAATCGAGTTAATTTCTCGTTAAAAAAAAAAAAAAGAAGGTGATGACACAATAGTGTTATACTAGCTCATTTCAATTGATGCAAATATCGTTAGGGTTTGAAGTTTGCTTATTTTTCTGTGCTAGTTCGAATACTGTGAAGATTCCCTTCTCATGCATGAAATTGGAACCGATTTAACTAGTTCATAACAAAATCATGAGTGGATAAATTGGTTGATGTAGCACAAGTTTGAGAGCTATTTACAACTTCATAGAAAAGGTATGTGATCGATTTGCTATTGTAGAGAAGAGTATAATTCAATAACAATTTTTCATTGATTAAATGCTTTACTTTGGCTATGTCTGAGCTTACATTTTTCCCTCCATTTCACTTAGCCTTTATCCTTCAGTTTCCGTTTGAGCACAACAGTTGGTCATGGTCCATTTGAGAAGTATTTTTGTTTCTTTGAATGCCCATAAAATTTGCATGACTATAACAACATATAAAGCTGATTACCCATCAAACCTCTACAAGTCTGGTTTTGGCAAGAAACTCAAAGCGCTTGCTGTACATTTTCTCCATAAAATACACATTCCATGGGAAAATTTTCTTTTATATATGTCTAGAATAATATCTCCATGCATTTTCATAACATTTATGGGTTATTATTCTGAGCCATTCCTGTGTGAAGAGGTAAAAAAAGAGCCCTCTGTTTGCTAGATTCTAAACCCTGTATCCTTCGTATATGCTGATTAAAGAGTACCCTGTAAGAGGAACCTTCTCTCCACCAACATTTGTATGAAAGTTATTTCCTTGAATAACCCTCTCTGCCCTCTAGACATTGGTCTATACTATGCTTTGCGTGGGATATACTTCTCAATGATAATTGTATGAGTTTTCTTTTACAAAAGGCCAGACTTGATAATTAGACCTTCTTTAAAAAAAAATTGAATATTCCGACAGAGTTTACCATGTATCATTGTATTTCAAAAAGAAATTTAAAGGCGGAATTGTCATTGTTATGAAGGAAGGTTCATACTTCAAATCTGGGTGTTGTTACATACCATACTGTAAAATCCTTGTCTCAAATAGAAATTTTCAGCTAAGTCATGCAAAACCATTCAAATGGTGTTTCTCGAACTCATACCTTGAAAGTCAACAATAAAATTCATGCCTGCTAAATCCTTATGTCACTCAGTAGCCCTTCCTTATTTCTAAAGCTTCTCACTCTTAGAACAAAGTAAATCATACTCAATGAACATCTTTTTTTTTTTTTTTTCCACGAAAAAAACAAGTAACCCTAATTTTATTGGGGTAACAAAATTACAAAGATAATGCCCAGGGCATTCCTGTAACAGAACTGCTCAAAATCGTCCTTTATGACCTGTTTACTGTCTGCCGCAAAATATGTCCAACAAACTTCAACAAAAAAGTTTAAAAGTTCTTTGTATAATCCGCCATTTAGTCTTTTCATATATATATATACCAAAGGATCTTTGAATATTACAAAAAAAATAGAACTGTCTACAATAAACAGGTTACAATCAGTATTGGTTAAAAAAGAAAAGTTACAATCAGTATGGGTTAAAAAAAAAAGCAAAGTAAGGTGGGTAAACATACTGCAAATCATCATGTGCCGTGAAAATATTCGGAGGTGCCTTCCGGGGTATCTTCAATGATCTTCCATATGCCTCTGTCTAGCTCCAAACCAACCTTTGAGAGTCTGTCAGTGTCCTTATTTTGGTTCTTGTACATGTGTGGAAGTTGTGTGAGAGAACAAAGAAATGGTACGCTGTATGTCCTGGAGGAGAGGTTGTAGAGTGTAGTTAAGAAGAGTAAATGTCCCATTTATGCATCAAATAAGCATAGAGTCTCCATAAACATTTAAAGGAATGAGAAATACAATAGAAGAATGAGCTTTTTGTCCATAAAAGAATGAGCTTTAAAACAACTTGTTTTTTTAATATTTGATATGTGTTTCATAAAATCACATGGTATTAAATTTATTTATATTTTTAAGAAGAAAGCCCATTCATCAGTAGCTTGCTACTGGGGCTCCAGTGTGTCGCTTGTGCACTGCACTAGAACGCATGCCAGGTGCACCTCAATAATACAAAACCAAAACAACTCCAATAATACAAAAACAAAACAAAAAGCCCCTGTCACATGCGCATGTGCGGATCAATCCTTGTTTGATTTCCAATCCTCCACCACCAACAACACCATTCTTCACCAAACTGTTAAATTCAAAATCTATACCACATGCACTGATTTCCCATCCACCACCAACAACAACACCATTTTTCACTAAATTGTTTAATTCAAAATCTGCCTTGCCAACAACTATGTGTTGAATGTTTAAATCAATGTTTAAACCATTAAGCCATTAATAGATGTAATTCTCTCTATTAATATTATTTCTCTTAAATATTTAAACCATTACTAAAGGTTTAAGCCATTAATAGATAACCAAGTTTAAATACCCCACAATACCCATGAACGGTCTAAAGGGTATAATGTCAGACCCATGAACAACAATCTCAAGGGTATAATGGGTACAATGTTTAATTGAATTTAGTTTATGCATTTTGAGTTCTTATTCCAACTTCAATCCTTTCAAAATACATTGGTAAGTGAATAACAAGTAGCATTATTAACTCTATTGCATTATATTAGATTTAATATCCCCCTTCATTTGGAACAATAAAAAATTGCTGCAATGTCTATCTACAATGTCAGATCATGAACAATGTTCTAAAGGGTATAATGTTTAATTGAATTTAGTTTATGCATTTTGAGTTCTTATTCCAACTTCAATCTTTTCAAAATACATTGATAAGTGAATCACAAGTAACATTATTACCTCTTGATTGCATGATATTAAATTCATAATCTCCCTCCATTTGGAACAACAAAAAATTGCTTTATTTTTTGCCTTTGCAACTAGTCAATGATCTAGCTACTAGTTTTTGAAAGTTTGTTTCTTGATTTCATTGTAAGAATGGGATGTGTAAAGGCAAAGTTAATAACTTATTTTCAAAATTTAGAAAAAGATAAAGAAAAAGGAATTTGAGATTGTGTGATAATTAAAAATTAAATTAAATTTGAAAATAAAAACTCTATATCTTTTATAACTAAAAATTAGAAAAGAGAGGCCATGATGGTAATGAAAATAAATAATACATCGATAAAATAACCTAGCATGCATCCATCTCAACCTCGATTATTTAAGTCATTTATACATGATCTATTTGGGTTAAGATGGACGCTAGTTTAATAAAGCATGTACCATTTTTCCAAGCATGCAAAGATGTATTTTTTTCTTATTGGGGAACCTAGTTACATTGAGATGAAAAAAAGACAATAAACTCAAGGCCTTTCGAAAATAACTAGTGTACATGGTTGAACACACTCAAACCTCACATTTCAATTATACACTTAAATGTGTATAGTTTTTCTTCTTATATTTGAGAGGCACAATTGCTAAAATGAACTCCCATAGTAAGTCTCGTCAGGGCATGAATGAATTTGACTAATAGCATTCCATGCTCGATATGTTTCAAGGCCCATATAGGAGAGGTCCTAGCTTCCTATGGGGACCTATGAGTCGCTCTTTCTACCAATGCAACTGTACCTTGTCACCAATTTGAAAATTACGCGACACTCAATGTTGATCCTACGGTTGGTTGTACTTGGCACTTGCTTTCTGTGGAATATCACGAACTTGTTGTGGGGATATGCTGGATCCTTTCAATTTTTTTTCTTTGTCTCCCTCATTTTGAGCATGGGAGGACTCTTCCTGCACCGATCCAATGGGTAGAGCTATGTCAATTGGGTCCAATGGTTGGAACACCTAAAAAGGGTTGCCTTGGATAGCATCATGACGAGTTCTTTTGCATGTAGGTTGAACATAAGGAACACTTTCATCCAATGTACGTGGATGTTTAGAATTGTACAATATGATAATACGTACAATTATCCCCTTGATGTCCTTCATCTTTGATCCAAGGAGCCATTCCAAACATTCAAGTGGCCCTCAATATTACCACCATCTCGAAAACATGCTTGAACCCCACCAATTTTATAGTGATTTTTAGGTACTGAACTTCCAGTGCATTTTGGGCCCTAAACGACACTTTGTGGGGATGATCACAAACCATACATAGATCCTATGGCTTTTCTTGGTTTCAAACCTCCCATTCTACAAATCTTGTTGAGATGTTTCTAATGGTCTACAGAGTGCCCTAAATAGAGTTTGTGTCTGAAAGTTATGGCCTCGGGAAGATAACGTGCTAGCTAGGCTTCTCATGGTCCTCATTCCTTGCACCCCATCATCTACTAAAGCTAGAATTTTTGGATTTTAGGGTTTCTACCTCTTAGGATTTTTGGACATTGTGAAATAATGTGTTTTTAGTGCGTCAGGACATGGCTAAATCACACTCCAACACCTAGTGTCATGTGAAAAACGAGAGAGAGAGAGAGAGAGAGAGAGAGAGAGAGAGAGAGAGAGAGAGATTTTTGGACATTGTGAAATAATGTGGTTTCAGTGCGTTAGAACATGGCTAAATCACACACCAACACCTAGTGTCATATGCAAAACGAGAGAGAGAGATTTTCAAGGGAAGTGAACCACAACTCTAGCGCATGAATCCTCCCACACCGTAATTCTTTTTGCACACGTAGGATTTACTACCTTAAGAACTATAGAATTGGAGGAAGAAAAGGAAGCTCGGTTTGCTTTGATATGGTCAAAGATTTTAGTAGGGAACCAAACATCGTTAAACAATTATTTTACGTATTTAACTAATGTTATGATAATTTCTCTGGATAGCTACGCACTCATGCAGGTGCACCCTCTTCGTGATGAAGTTTGACTGTGTTGATAAAGTATGTGTATTTGTACCCACTTCTACCATTGTGAAATGCATGTTGAAAGCCAAGTATTGGTGTAATGTTATTCATTGTTTTTCTACTCATTGTATTATATTTCGAAACTATGAAATCTATATCAACGTATCTAACTAACAAATCTCTCCTACGTTTCAGGATAGTTCCCACTGAGCCGTACTCTTTGGAAAGGAAACTTGTTCTGTTTTGTTCCATTTCGGGGCCCAAAAAAGTTTGTTGTTCAAGCCTTGAATGAGCCCCAAAATTTCAAGTCTTGAAATTGCCAAATTCAAGACAGTTCATGAGATAGCCTAAGCAAGGGTAATATTCTTGTTGGATTTGTGGGGATCTAAGAAGTGCAATTTTATGTATTGTGGTAAATTGCACTTTATACGCTATATTGTTTCACCTTTTGTGATCCCATGGTTTTAGTTGCTGAAGTATTTTTAAAGTATGGTGGTACCATAGGATTTGTTTATTCTGCATATTCTCAGGCAATGATTAGTTTAATATTTTGTTGCTGATTTTTACCGATGGCTATTGGATGATCCAGATTGGATCATCATATAATTTTTCATCTATCTTGGTACTTTATGCATGGAAAATTGGAGGAATCAACTTAATGTAGGGCCATTTTAGCACAAGTTCGGGTTTGGAAAATTGGGTCTGAAACCTTCCAGAGCCATTTTGAGGCATTAAACAACATTTTTTTGTCAAAAAACTCCTTGGATGCTCTCATTGGTGTTCTACATATCAAGACCTTTCCAACGGTGCAAGAATCACCTCAATCGAAGCTCGTATGTGAAAGTTATGTCTCCCGCAAGTTGACCTACCTTATTGACCACCATGGTACGAGTGGATGCCATGTCAAGCCCCATTACTCAAACGTCAACCTCCATTACTTAAACAAGTTATGGAGATATGGATATGTAAAAAATACAATTTTTATGTGGATACGTAAAAATACAATCACGATTATTGTTGAGATATTTATATTTGCATCAAGCAATATTTCTTTGTAAATAATATATCTACATTATTTATATTTGTGTAAATATGGTGTCTCTCTTTTTTTAAATAGATAAAAAGAGAGATACCATATTCACACATAAATATAAATATTGTAGACATCTTATTTTCAAAGAAATATAGTTCTATGCAAATATAAATATCTCAACAATAATCTGATGTAGACCTTGGCTGATCCAGTCTTTATCGGTCTCCGATCTCTAAAGACAATAAGCGTACATCTACAATCTCTATTAAATTCAGATTTCATAACTTCACACTAGTGGAATCAACATAACCGAAGAACACTTCTATCTTCAAAACCCCATAATCTACAAGGCAACTAATATATCTATTAATCGTCCACTAGAAAGTTTAAGCCACCATGGAATTAAAGGAATGAACCTTTGTTGATCTATATGTAGCTTAATACTTATTCTCTTCTTATATATTTTTACTTAGAAAATTTTTGAGTCACGGTGGGTTCATTCAGGACGAGTGTATTTTATTTCCCAAAGAACTTCGTGTTATACAAAACATACCTCTCTTCTCCGCCGCATACAAATTGCACCAAGACTTAACAATTTTCTTGATATCCTTTATGGCGGGTTCATAGGTTGTCGGACTTGCGGGTTCACTTGCTCTTCTTTTTAAGCCTGCTACCACTAAAACACTATNAGGGGGAGGGGGTGAATCAATAATGAACAATTATAGTACTTTTAATCACAATATATTCTTCAACAATATTCAACAATTTATCATCAACAATATAATCATAAACAACATCACATCACAATAGATACACAATACACCCAAATTTACGTGGAAACCCAAATGGGAGAAAAACACATAATGCTTTTCTTTTATATCAAAAGAATACATTCATTAGAGGCACCAACTTCCGATCCTTCAACTAAAACTAGAAGGAGGCTCCAACCCCCTATTCTCAGGCTCCAACCTGAAGGAAGCTACAACTCCCTGATTCTATGGCTCCAACCAGAAGGATGCTACAACCCCCTCGGTTCTCCGGCTACAACCAGAAGGTGGCTACAACCACCTTTCCTTGCCCCGTCCTGTCGCCCTGAAATACAAATGTAGACCAACTGTCACAGACTCTACCACTGTCACTGCCACAAACTTTGTCACTATCACTGTCACTGTCTCATCAACCTGTATATGATCATCAACCAACTAAACCAGTACTATGCCATGCATCGAGTGTACACCAATATACATACTATCTCATGCGTCAATCATGAACCAAAAGATACATCAACAATGAGTAGTGAATCATGAACTAGAGAATCAACCATACCATACTATCAACCATATGCATATTTGTACCATGTCATCAATGAAACATCTAAAAGATCCTATGCATGTCCCTCAACCATGTACAATCAAATCAAGGATATGAACTATAAAAACCATGTCATATGTTGAACTAGATATAAGAGAGCTCCTCACTCAACCAAGCAACCAAGATATACCATATCCAAATACCAAACCAACCATACCAAGTATGCCTTAAGCATGCACCATATCATAACAAGGAGTAACCATCAAAACAAGTATACAACCATACCAATACCTCTGTAGCTGACTTGAAACTCTAAGATGTTGACCTATAGACTTCTTTCAGACTTCAGGGACCTGGTACCAACATCTACTCAAACCTTCATTAGCTTTTCACAGCTACACGACCTTCTCTTCTATAACCCACAGATATCTGTGCTTTCCTTCACTGCAGCCCGCATACATCCGTGCCCTTCTCACCTGCAACCCGCAGATACCTCCGAAACTAGGGTTTGCTGCAACCTCGATACTTTCTCCTTCGACCTTCCTTTTCTACCTCAAAAAATGTCGTCACAACTTTAGCAAAAAATTACTACTTCACAAGATAGATAATGAATGAATGAGTGTGTGAATGTACTTGTGAATGACTCCTTGAGGTGTTTATGTACTTGTGCTAGGTAACTCCTCTCCTTAATTTAGGGCTTATAGGGTTTTCTTGTTACAACAACTTTACCCCTTTGACCAATACTTATAACTAACTAGGGGCTTCTTGTCCACTCTTCGGGGCTTCCAACTTTACAAGGCCATATCTCCCTAACTGTGAGGAACCAGGTGGCGTTCCACATATCACCAAAAATGGCACTACGTGTACTATCCATCTATGAGGGTCATGCCTGCATTTACACAGTCTTTCATGTCCATATTCCTTATTCAAATTCGAGTACCAAGACCAAACCGTTGAGGCTATCAGAATATGTATCCATAATCCTTCAAGGATTGACATTGATATCTAAGGATTGACATCATTTTCAAAGATCACTCTCCAAGGTTTGACATCAATGACAACAAACAAATCATTGTCCAACAATATCCCCCTTTGGCATTGATGGAAACACTTAGGCATGGCAATCCATATGCTCATGCTCCCCCTGTGACCATTTCTCCCCTTGACTACGTGCCTCTATCTTTCCATTCCTTACTCTTTATCTCTCTCCCTTTGACATCAATGTCAAAGGGTACTCCTCATCCGAGGCTGCTCCCCCTATCTACAAGCCTCTGCCAACTCTATAGAATTTTCTCTTAATGGTGCTTCCTCATGTAACTCTTTGTATATGAAAAGCATTCAAAAACATTCTTTATTGGAACTCTTCAAGACTTCTGTTTCTCTCCCCATGTCTAGTTAAACCTGATGCTGAGTGGATCACTGTGGGGCAGAAACTACTCCAAGTTTTTGCTGCAAATACTCAAAAGGTTCCCTTGTAAGCAGTTTGGTGAAGATATCTGCAATCTTCTCTTTTGTCCCGACATACTCTAGCTTGATGTTCTTCTTTGTTTCATGTTCCCATAAGACGTGATACTTGATTGGAATGTGCTTCGTCTTAGAGTGCATCATTGGATTCTTTGAAGTACTGATGACATTGGTGTTGTCACAAAGTATTGAAATGGACTCTTCATACTTTACTTGCATATCCTGCAAAGTTTGCTTCATCCAAAGAATCTGAGTACAACATGTCGTTGTTGCAATGTATTCTACTTCTATTGTGGACAAAGATACTGATAATTGTTTCTTTCTTAACCATGATACCAGACACTCACCCAAGTAGAAAGCTGCTCCACTTGTACTTATTCTATCATCAATGCAACTTTCCCAATCTGCATATGTGTAGGCAACGATAGATAGATCCTTCCCTTTTGGATACCATAATCCAAACACTTCTCTACCTTTGTGGCATTTGAATATCCTCTTCACTGCCATAACATGTGATTCCTTTGGTGCTGCTTGAAACCTTGCAACTTGTCCCACTGTTTGCATCACGTCCGGTCTAGAAGCTGTCACATAAAGTATGCTACCAATCATTGATATGTACAGTCTCTGATATGCATTTTTGGAGTCATTATCCTTGCTTAACTTGCAACTTGTCTGCATAAGAGTACTGACCATTTGCAATATGTCATTCCAAACTTCTTCGACATTTCTATGATATACTTTACCTGAGAGATGAAGATACCTTTATTGCTTTGACATATCTGTAGTCCCAAAAATAAGGTTGAGTCACCAAGCAAGGACATCTCAAACTCATGTTGCATGTCTTTGGAAAACTTCTGATTCATTATGTCATCATCATTTCTGAAGATAATGTCATCTACATAGACTTCAATAATCAATATATTGTCTCGATCCACCTTTATGTAGAGATTAATGTCTGCTTTTCCTTTCCCGAACCCTTGTTGTTGTAAATATCTATCCAGTCTCAAATACCATGCTCTGGGGGCTTGTTTGAAACCATATAAATCCTTCTTCAATATGCAAACATAAATTTCTTTCTCTAATAACTGAAATCCTTCTGGATGCTCAATGTAGACTTCTTCCTCTGGATCTCTATTTAGGAATGTTGATTTTACGTTCATCTGATACACTTTAATATTCTTGGAGCATGCATAAGCTAGTATTAGTTTGATTGCTTCCATCCTGGCAATTGGAGAAAACGTCATTTCAAAATCTATACCTTCAACTTGAGAGTATCCTTTGCATACCAATCTTGCTTTGTTCCTGGTAACTTGTCTATCCTCGCTCAATTTGTTCTTGAAGACCCACTTTGTACCGATGACATTCTTCTTTGGTCTTGGAACCGGTTCTCATGTATCATTCTTCTCTATCCGATCTAACTCTTCATCCATGGCCTTGACTTAGTGTTCATCTTTGCTAGCTTCTTCAAAACTGCTTGGCTCAATTGTAGACAATAGTGCTAGATGTTGTTGTTCTAGTGAACATATTATTTTTCTAGTTTCAACTCCTGCATCTTTATTTCCAATAATCTGATCTGATGGATAATTCTTATGCACTCGTCTGTTGGGTGTCTTTGGAGGTATTTGAATATCTTGTTCTGGTTGCTTTTCTTCTTCATCTACTTCTTCTTCTTTCAAATCTTCTTCGTGATCCTGTTCTACTGAATCTTTGCTACTTTCTTTAATCTTTTGACTATCTGTCTCATCAACTGTCACATTGATGCTTTCCACTATTCTGTTAAGTCTCATATTGAAACATTTGTGTTCTTTCCTTTTCCTTGAGTACCCAAACAATATGCCTTTATCGACTCAAGAATCAAATTTTCAATTTCGCCATCTTCTCTTTTGATGTAACATTTGCTTCCGAAAACTATGAAGTGCTTTACATTTTCTGGTCTTCCTTTCCATAGTTATTATGGAGTCTTATCACTATTATTTTTGAGCATCCCTCTATTCTGAATGTGAACTGCTATATGCATTGCTTGTACCCAAAAGACATCTATCAACTTGGAATCCATTAACATGGTACAGGCCATTTTCTGTACTGTTCTGTTCTTTCTTTCAACAACTCCATTTTGTTGAGGTGTCATGACTATTGAGAATTACCTCTTTATCATATGCTCGCTGCATAATCCCATGAATTCCTTTGATGTAAATTCTCCTCCATTCTCTGATCTCAAACACTTGATTTTCAACTTTGTCTCAGTTTCAACCATCTCCTTGTATGTCTTGAATCTTTCTAATGCTTCTGACTTCTTATTTAGAAAGAAAACTGTAATCATTCTTGTGTAGTCATCAAATAGTAGCATGAAGTCCTGTTTATGTTTCAATCCTTTTGTTCTTGTCGGTCAAACCAGATCAGTATGTACAATTTCCAGTGGTTTTGTTGTGAAATATTCCTTTGACTTGAACTTTGTCTTGGTCTGTTTTCCCTATAGACAATGCTTGCATAGAATGTTTGTTGGATTCCAGATCTCGGGCATTTCTCTTACTACTTTCTTTTTGCTGACTTTGACAAGATTATCAAAATTATGTGACCCATTCTTCCGTGCCAGAGCCAACTTTGATCGTCCTTTCCTAAGCAACATATTTCCTTTCCTATCTCATTTAGAACATATATGTTGCTTGGAGTCCTTACAACTATAACTACTGACTTGTCTGATTATGCCTTCCTTATCTCACACTTCTTTGAATCAAACACAAGTCTGTGTCCTTGATCACACATTTTAATTACACTTAGCATATTGTGTTTCATGTCTTCGACCAATAAAACATTTTCTGCAGTGGCATCCTTACTTCCGAGTTTGACTGTGCCCTTTCTAATAATCCTGGCTGAGTTGTCATTACCAAATGAAACAAATCCATATCTTTCCTTCTTCAATGCTAGAAACCTGTCTTTATCACCTGTCATATGCTTTGAACATCCACTGTCAACATACCATCCATGTTTTTTTTGTTGAGCTTGTAGAGAAAGATTGCATTCTTTAGTGGTGAATTGATCCTGCTTTCTTATCCATATCCTTTGTGGTTCCTGCTTATGACTGTTGATATTCTGCTTTGGTTCCCTTGGAGGAACAATAAGTCTGCAATGTCTAGCTATATGTCCAAATTTGTTGCACTTATAACATTCTATCTCATCACTTAATGATCCAAATTTGTTGTAGCTTCTACTCTGTGCTCCATGAGATCTTCTTGGATAACTATTTCTTGTATATCCCTCATCGTTGCTCATGTTCTTGGTATTGGCTCTACAATTCACAACTTTGTGCCCAAAATTATAACATGAATAACATGAATCAAGAAAAATAATTTGATACCTGGGAGTAGAAGATCTTCTGAATGGTGCTACTCTTCTGAATCCTTCTTCTTCTTGAGGTCTTTCTATAGCTTTCTATTGCTGACACTGATTTCTGAATCTTCTAGGTGGTGCAGTGTCTATGTAATCTTCCTCTTGAATTTTCCTGTCTTCTTCTTTCGAGGGACCTCAGAAAACTTCTGCATAGTTTCTTGGTTTTGATTCTTTCTCTATCGTTTTCGAGCTTGAACCTTTCTATGTCTGCATCTAATTGTATCCTAATCCATATCTGTCATAGTAAGGTCTTTGATTGTTAATGATATTATCCAATATCCTTGTGTTGTTTTGCTGCATCTCCTTTTTATGAAGATATTTTCTTAAAATGACTATCTATGTTTCAAACTTTTCAATGATCCTGTCCTTTTCATATAAATTTCCTCTGAGTGCTTATTTAATCATCTTGTCTTCTTCTTCCTAGAGTTTTATCTTCATGATTGCCTGCTCGACTTCTCTGGAGTTCCAAGACTCTTCTTTCTTTGTTAGTTCTGCCTGGAGTGACTTGTTTTTCTTCTTTTCTCTTTTAATAACTTCTATGGCACTCAACAATTCTTTTGTGTAATCAACTTCTGCCTATTCATATTTTTCTTTGGAGCCTTCTTCATCGGAGTCTTGTATTGTCATGAATAGTACCATTTCTGTATCATTGTCACTGGCTTCATCTTCATCTGATGAGGAATTGTCTTCCTTGGTGCAAAGACTTTTTTTTATTTCTACCCTTTTGAATTTGCTTTTTCTTTTTAGGGTCATCTTCTTCTTCATTTATTTTCTTTTCTTATAAGGACATTTATTAGAAAATGACCAACACCATCACAATTAAAACAAATCAATGGAATCTTACCTTTGTATTTGTCGGTTCTCGTTTTCAACTTTTTCACAAAGTTAGCCACTTCTTCATCTTCCTTTGAATCATCGTTGTAGCTAGAATTTGAATTTTCCTTCGCGACTGGATTTTCTTGCTTTGTCCTCATCTCATAAGCTGTGAGTATCCCATGCAACTCATCCATGGTTATTGTATCTAGGTCCGCTCTTTCTTCTAGAGCTGAAATTTTTGAATCAAACCTCATTGGTAGAGATCTTAATGCCTTTTTCACAATGACCTATTCCTTTATCTCATCTTCCAAGACTTTGATATTGTTTACTATTTCGTCGACTCATAGAAAGTAGGCTACTATGTTTTCATCTTCATTCATCTTCAATTGTTCAAACTTAGCTCTGAAAACCTGAAGTTTGGCTTCCTTAACTGTCGTATCTCCTTTGTAGATAGTCTTCAATTTATCCCACATTTATTTTGTGAAATCACAATGCATAATATTGATATATATCACTTGAGTCACACCATTCTCGATAGCATTTCTATCCCTTGAATAATTTTCTTGAAGCTTCTTTCCATTTCTATATGTTGGGGGAGTGGCACGTGCTTTGTATCCATCCACTACTGATCGCCAAACATCGAATCCTTGTGCTTGAATATAAGTTTTCATTTTCGCTCCAGAATGCATATTTCTCACCATCAAACTGTGGTACCCCAATCCTAGCATGATCCATGATCTCCTTCCAGTGGTTAGACTGCTTCTTGAAGGACCTGCTCTAATACCAATTGTTGGATTACTAGGGGGTGGCAAAGGGGGGGTCGATCAATAATGAACAATTATAGTATTTTTAACCACATTTTATTGTTCAACAATATTCAACAATTTATCATTAACATTCAATATGTTAAGTTTTTACTGTTGTTATTACGTTATTTCCAGATTTCATGAGCATTTAATGTATTTCCAAAACAATAGTATAAAGAGGATCACCGAAAGAAACACATTCACAAGGTACACATCATTTTATCCTGGGAAACCCTCATGCAGAAGAAAACCCAACAAAACTTCCTTAATAATAGATTGCCAGTACAATGCCAAGACTAAGACCAAAACACCAAAGGCAGACCAAGACCAAGCATGCACCTCTCTTCTCCTTCGTTAAACTTCTTTTTGCAACTACAATTGTCTTCAATATATGCGCACTAGATGAGTGAGTGAGTGTGTTCAAATGAGACACCATCCTCACATACAAATACAAGTTATGAGGTGGCGCTAGGGTTGTATCTGTTCACTTGGTGGAGCTGACTTCTTCTAGAAGTGGCTAAAACCACTTTACAATTACTAGGGGTCGACTTTACAAATACTACCATACAAATACATGTTTGACCAATCAAAAAAAGGGGATTTGATCTTATACAAGACCCGACTTGATCAATCCACAAAAGGGGATTTGATCTATACAATAATGACTCAAATATAAGTAGAATATTCTTCGAAGTTACAATAATTCAACACTCCCCCTTAATGAGAAGGGTGTTCTAATGACATGACTCAATACAAAATCATCAAGAGAAGGAGAGGGAAGCATGATCATCAACATCTGGAACATTGACTAACACATCTATAAATCATCAAAAGTTTTTCTCATCATCAATATTATCATCATTTGCATCATGGAGCTGGAGTAACATCATCATCATCATCATCATGAATCTGGAACAACATCATTAACATCTATATGTGGACATTGAATGAGGCAGGTGCATCAACAACAACATCTGTGGTACTCTGATAGACCATACTTACTGGACCTTTGGGATTTGCCCAAGAATCATAATATTCCCTAGGATATAGAATCCTAACTGAGCTACCACTACTGACCACAACTGGCATATACATGCACAGGTACTCTGACAAACCGTCCTTGTCGGACCTTCATGATTTTTCCAGGGATGATCAGTCCCCTAAGATATAAAATCCTAACTAAGCTATCCGCTGTTGGTCATGATACCATAGTATCATCAACATCACTCCCCCTTTCGAGGGAGGTCCTTTCAGAAAACACCAAGCTTGTCCCAGAAGTACTCAAATTTCACAGGAGACAGAGGCTTAGTCAACACATTTACAAACTGCTCATATGTGCCAACATATTGGAGCTTTACAACTCCCTTCTGCACCATGTCACGAATGTAGTGGTATCAGATCTCTATGTTCTTTGACTTATCATGGAACATTGGGTTCTCTATCATCTTTATACAACTATGGTTATCACGTAAGATCACAATAACATCCATCTCTAGATTCAACAGACCTGTCAACAACTTTCGAATCCATATGGCTTCACAACTGGTGGAACATGCTACAATGTAATTTGCTTCTGCCATGCTGAGAGAAATACTGGATTGCTTCCTGCTTTACCATGAAGTCATGGATGACCCCAAACTGAAACAACATCCTAAAGTGCTCTTTCTATCTAAAGCACGTCCAACCCAATCTAAATCAGTATAACCATATAGTCTGAAGTCATGATCTCCAGTATAATAGAGACCATAATCCAACGCACCCTTAAGGTATCTCATCACATGATTTGTAGCTACAAGGTGAACATGTCTGGGCTCCACCATATATTGAGTCAATGTGTTCATAGAGAAGCATATATCTTGCTTGGTATTCGTCAGATACATCAACAAGCCAATAATTTGTCTGTATAGAGTAGTATCAACTAACTCTAACGAAGTATCAACCAGAAGCTTCAAATTCGTTTCCATGGGTGTGGCCATGGCTTTACATTCCAACATGTCAAACTTCTTCAGTATTTCAACTACATACTTCCCTTAGTTAAGGAAGATCTTCTCTAGGCTCTGCCAAAATTCAAGACCTAAGAAATAATGCATTAGACCTAGGTCTCTCATCTCAAATTCTGCAGCGAGCTTCTTTTTGCAATCTGTGATGAGATTGTCTTCTTATGTCAAGAATAAATCATCCACATATAGTAGCAATACAATTGACTCATCATTCATAACCTTGAAGTAAATATTAGAATCAACTTTACTCCTGGTAAAGCCCAAACTCGTCAGAAAATTGTCAATTCTTCCATACCAAGCTCTTAGAGCTTGATTCAACCCATACTGAACTTTCTTCAACCTGCAAACATGATTTTTTCTATCTTCAACTTCAAACCCTTGTGGTTGTTCTATGCACACTTCTTCTTCAATAACATCATTTAATAAAGTTTTGTTCACATCCATCTGGTGCAACTTCCACTTCATTTTGGCTACAAGAGCTATGATGTTTCTGATAGAAGTGTATCTTGTGACATGAGAAACTGTTTCTTCATTGTCAATACCTTCCTTTTGATAAAATCCACAAGCCAAAAATCTTTCCTTATATTTTTCAATACTTCCTCTGCTGCATGTTTTATTTTGTATATCCATTTGGAAGATACCACATCTTTGTTCTTTGGCTTGGGAACTACTTCCCACACATCATTATTTATAATGGACTGGTATTCTTCTATCATGGCATTCATCCATTCTTTCTGCTAAATGGATTCTTCAAAGAAATTAGGTTCCTTATCTATGAAATCACACATCAAGGCCACATAGTTGGAGAATGGCTTAGGATTCTTTCTTTGTCTCATGATTCCTTCTGGGGCACCATACTTCTCTGCATCTTGAATAAGTTCTCTATCCCAAGCTGACTTTCTCTTGTGAGAGATCGTCATACGGAGAGATTCTTGTTCTTGAGATTCTATCATATCATGATCTTCTGGAATCTCATCATCAGGGGTAACTGCAACTTTCTTCATGGGTTCTGCAACTCTGGGAGCTACAAGTTCTTCTTCATACACTTCCTCTAACTGACATTTATTTGATCTCTTGAGTGCTGCATCTTCATCAAATGTTACGTCTCTGTTGATCTCAATATGATGGTAACCTGGTATATAGATTCTGAAGGCCTTAGAGACCTCACAATATCCAACAAATAATCCCTTCTTTCATGAAGGAACCAACTTAGTTCTCTTTTCTTTCGAAATGTGTACAAATATCGAAAAACCAAATATTTTGAGATGGCTTACTTCTGGCTTCTTTCCGATGAACATTTCTTTAGGGGCTTTGAATCCAAGTGCACTATGGGATAATATGTTCTAGACATATACTGATGTTCTTGTTTCTTCAGCCCATAAGTGCATTGGAAGATCTTGATCATGAATCACAGTCTTTACTGCTTCCATAATCGTCCTATTATTTATTTTTGCTACACCATTTTATTGAGGATTAAAGGGAGTGGTGAGCTCCCTCTTAATCCTGACATCTCTGCAAAAGCTTCCAAATTCATTTGAAGTGTACTCTCCTCCATTGTCTGACCCGAGTTTCTTGATTTTATTTTTAGGGAGGTTTTCTACCAAGGCTTTAAATTCCTTGAACTTTCAAAGTACTTCATCTATTGACTTCAAGAAATAAACCCAATTTTTACGAGAGTAATCATCAATAAATGATACATAGTATACATACCAGCTTAAAGAGGTTGATGGCATTGGACCGCATACATTTGAGTGGACAAGTTCCAAAATTCCTTTTTCTTTACTGTCTCTCTTTGGAAAAGGATTCTTTGTGTTCTTTCCTTGTGCACATCCCTTGCATACACCTTCATGATCAACCTTTAGTTTCGGTAAACCTGTAACTACCTTGCTCACATATGGTAAGGTTTTGTAGTTGATGTGAGCTAACCTTCTATGCCAAAGTTCACTAGGAATTTCAGTAGAGTGAGTCGAGGCTACATATGAGTGACCCTTTAACTTGTACAAACCACCTTCTTCTATTCCAATAACCACTGCATCTTCTATAGTTTTTCCTTTAGGCCACATAAGAACTTCACCATTCACGAATGCAACCCTGAAACCTTTCTTATCTAGAGCAGAAATAGAAAGTAAGTTCTTTTTCAAACCTGGTACATAGAGTACATCCTTCATTCTCATCGGAGTTTCTAAATCAAGTTTGTAGGTGGCTTCTCCGAATCCTTTGATTGGGCACTGGTAATCATCTCCAAGTGAAACTTTCTGGGCAGAGTTTTTCTCTACAAGACAGAAGAGAGTGTTCTTTTGACCTACCATGTGCTTAAAAGCTACACTATTTATGAGCCAAGTATCTTTTCCAGGTGTCATTGATCCTGAGAGAGCGGAGAACAAAACATATTCTTCAATCTCTTCTTTAGCTAACTTCTTGGGTGGCTCATCATCTTCAGCTGCATAGGCATGATGTCTTTTGTTAATTCTCCTCTTGTAATCTTCCCTTTTGGTAGGACAATTCTTAGCAATGTGTCCCATCTTATCACAATGATAACACTGGTAGGAGGAGAAATATTTTTTCCTTCTTTGACCTTTATGATATTTCTGGAATCTCTTTGGAGAGTGAGACTCTTTATGAAAGTGTGTCTCCTTTTGAAAATGAGACTTTCCCTTTCCACCCTTAGCATGAAAAACTAGTGTTTGATCTTCATCTCTTAATAGAACAACTTCTCGATTAACCACTCTTGCTTCTTCTTGAACACATTCTTCCCATAAACTGTCAAATTGGAGTTACTCTTTTCTTGCACAAATAGTTTGGATGAAGGCATCCCAAGGTCTTGTGAGACCATTAAGAGTTGTCATCACCAGTTCATCTTCATCTAACTAGTCTCCAATTTTCTCTAATTGTTCCTTGAATTGAGAAACCCTAGACAAATAATCTTGAATTATTTCTCCTTTTTGCATTCTTGTATTCTTCAATTGGGTTCTCAAGTTCATCTTTCGGTTGATGTTCCTTCCTTCATACATTCTAGTTAGGGCATCAAACATATATTTTCGAGTATTCTTAGAAGACATTTGAGGGATTAAGTGGTCTTTAATGGAATTTGCATTTTTTCTTTTATCCATAATCATATCCTTCTTGTACTTCTCTTTGCCTTCATCTTCTTCGGGCTTTGGTACATTTTCTTTTATGAATTTTGCACGGTCATTCTCTTCAAGAATGAGTCCAATTATGTACTTCCAGGCACATAAATTTTCCACACCTTCTAACTTGTCAACAAGCTTGGTGCTTGCAAACATCTTGACCCGGAGCTAAGAAAATGACAAAGAAAATGAAACCGAACGTACCAGGAGATGTGCTGGATTGAGACGAGTTTGCTGGAGCAAACCGTTTATGAAAATTCCAAGTTTTACCCATTGAAACTTGACCTGCACAATTCTAGACTGGTACTTCCGGGACTGGTTTTCTGGTACCAGTCAAAACTAGGGTTTGAATTTCCGAAGAATCCAACTACTAAAAAGGATCACTCAAGTTGCCAAAAGATGCACTAGGGAAATGTGCACTTCCCAAGGTGGTCTTTGGTCAAAAATTTGTCTTTAGTAAAAAACCCTAATTTCCTTGTATGACAATGGAAACATCTAGATACCCAATGAAAGATGTTATATTCATTATAGCTCCGATACCATGTTAAGTTTTTACTGTTGTTATTAGGTTATTTCCAAATTTCATGAGCATTCAATGCGTTTCCAAAACAACAGTATAAAGAGGATCACTGAAAGAAACAAAATCACAAGGTACAAAACATTTTATCCTGGGAAACCCTTATGGGGAAGAAAACCTGATAAAACTTTCTCAATAATAGATTGTCAGTACAATGCCAAGACTAAGACCAAAACACCAAAGATAGACCAAGACCAAGCATGAACCTCTCTCTCCTTCATTAGACTTCTTCCTGCAACTGCAACTGTCTTCAAGATATGCGCACTAGATGAGTGAGTGAGTGTGTTCAAATGGGACACCATCCTCACATATAAATACAAGTTGTAAGGTGGCGCTAGGGTTGTGTCTCTTCACTTGGTGGAGCCGACTTCTCCTAGAAGTGGCTAAAACCACTTTACAATTACTAGGGGTCGACTTTACAAATACCACCATACAAATACATGTTTCACCAATCCACAAAAGGGGATTTGATCTTATACAAGACTCGACTTGATCAATCCAAAAAAGGAGATTTGATCTATACAATAATGACTCAAATATAAGTAGAATATTATTCTAAGTTACAATAATTCAACACAATATATCATCAATAGTATAATCATAAACAATATCACATCACAATAGATACAATACACTAGAATGTACTTGGAAACCCAAATGGGAGAAAACCACATAATTATTTTCTTATATATCAAAATAATACATTCATTGGAAGCACCAAATTTCGATTCTCCATTTACAACTGGAAGGAGGCTCCAACCCCCTATTCTCAGGCTTCGACCTGAAGGAAACTACAAATCTCTGATTCTTTGGCTCCAACCAAAAGGAGGCTACAACCCCCTAGGTTCTCCGACTACAAATAGAAGGTGGCTACAACCACCTTTCCTTGCCCCGTTCTTCTGCCCTGAAATATAAATGTAGACTGACTATTACAAACTCTGCCACTTTCACTGCCACAAACTCTGTCACTGTCACTGTCACTGTCTCATCAACCTATATATGATCATCAACCAACTAAATCTGTACTATACCATGCATCAAGTGTACACGAATATACATACTATCTCATGTGTCAATCATGAACCAAAAGATACATCAACAATGAGTAGTGAATCATGAACTAGAGCATCAACCATACCATACTATCAACCATATGCAGATCTATACTATGTCATCAATGAAACATCTCAAAGACCCTATGCATGTCCCTCAACCATGTACAATCAACTCAAGGATATGAACTATAAGAACCATGTCATATGCTGAACTAGATATAAGAGTGCTACTCACTCAACCAAGAAACCAAGATATACCTTATCGAAATACCAAACCAACCATACCAAGTATGCCTTAATCATACACCATATCATGACAAGAAGTAACCATAAAAACAAGTATACAACCATACCAATACCTCTGTAGTTGACTTGAAACTCTGAGATACTGACATGTAGACTTCCTTCATACCTTTAGGGATCTGGTACCAACATCTACTCAAATATTCATTAGATTTTCATAGATACGCGAACTTCTCTTCTACATCCTGCAGATATCCATGTTTTCCTTCACTGCAACTTGTGTACATCCACGCCCTTCTGACTTGAAACCCACAGATACCTCAAAAAATAGGGTTTGTTGCAACCCTGAGACTTTCTCCTTCGACCTTCCTTTTCTACCTCATAAAATTCCGTCACAACCTTAGCAAAAGATCACTAGTTCACAAGATTGATAATCAATGAATGAGTGTGTGAATGTACTTGTGAATGACTCCTTGAGGTGTTTGTATACTTGTGTTAGGTAACTCTTCTTAATTTAGGGCTTCTCAGGTTTTATTGTTACAACAAATTTACCTCTTTGACCAAGACTTGTAACTAACTAGGGGCTTCTTGTCCATTCTTTGGGGATTCCAACTTTACAAGGCCATATCTCCCTAACCGTGAGGAACCACATGGAGTTTCACATATCATAAAAAATGACACGACGAATATTATCCATCTACGAGGGTCATGCCTGCAATTACACTATCCTTCATGTCCATATTCCTTATTCAACTTCGGGTACCAAGACCACACTGTCCGGGCTACCAGAATATTCAATCAGAATCTTTCAAGGATTGACATCGATCTCTAAGGGTTGACATCATTCTCCAAGATCACTCTCCAAGGGTTTACATCAATGAAAACCAACAAATCGTTGTCCAAAAAATACACCAAAACTTTCGTGACCCTCATAATGGCCCTTA
This sequence comes from Picea mariana, assembly GCA_032191745.1. Lineage (NCBI taxonomy): Eukaryota > Viridiplantae > Streptophyta > Pinopsida > Pinales > Pinaceae > Picea > Picea mariana. The sequence continues at coordinate 103,218 of JASDQU010102026.1, forward strand.
AATATATTCTTCTTCATATCCTTTAGACCGGGGGTTTGTTGGTTCCCGGACTCGCGAACTCATCCTCACATTTCCTCCATGCCTGCCACCCCACCACCTTGCTATTCTATATCCATTACCTTTGTCACATTTCTCAAGATCTATTTAATGTTATTCCTATGGAAAGTAACTACTAATTGAATTATGAAAAGGTCGTTATTGATTGGATACTTCTCGAGGTAATTTTGTTTAATTGTATTAATTTCTCCATTGAAAAGAACTTAAGTCATATTACTGAAGAAAATCATATTTCAATATTCGAAGGAATTATTTGTAGAGTTTGCCAACTACACTAGAATGGCCATGAGAAAGCAACAATTTTGTGGAGACACACTGTACCTGTTTGCACAAGGAGACTACAATTTTTACTGCTCAAGGTCTTACTGATATTTCACAACATTTCCTCTACCATAAAGAAATGAAAATAAGACTTGGCCATTAAGTATTTCTCTAGTTGGATGTGTTCCCAAAGTTTTCGATTGCAAAGACATAGTCTCCTGGTGCGTAGACAAGTTTATTCAAAATCGAAGGGCAATTCTGCTACACAATGGATCCCATGTCCTCTTTAGTGCCTTCAACTTTTAGGAAAACGTTAAAATTACCAAAGTCGACTATCACATTCAAAGGAGACAAAGCTAAAAGTTTCCTTAAGTAGAAGAACAATAGATTATATCTTCTTCAATAATACTTAGAAGATCCTTCATAAATTCCAGAGGATATATCCATAATTCAAGTTAGTTCATTGAAAAATCCCCACCGAGAAGTAGCATGGATTTTTACTAGAATTACAAGACAAAATTCTACGTAAACCATTCCACGGTTGGCTCTTTATATCTTATATTTTACATTCCATGAACAAACAATTTTTGATTGGGGAAAAATTATCTCTACTGAAATTTCTTTGCAACTGTCAAATTTTAAAGACACTAGAAGTTATACATGGCCTCCTACTTGATATCCGGTAAGACTTACTGTGATATCTTCAAGGTATTGAATATAGGGAAACGAGTAAATTGTAATGTTGACCCTGTCACAATGTGGTGTCAAGCTCTGTGGAGGCAAAATGATGCTCACTACTTTTATGAAGTATATAATGAATTCGTTTCTATTTTTAAGAAGTTGGTCTTTGGAGGAAAAACATCCAGACTGCCATAGAAAGCATTAAATTTTTTGAATAAGAAGGGGATTGTAGAAGAGATGGAAAAAACAATATTATAAGGATTTATTGCCTGCATGAAAAACCCCTTTATCTTCCTTACTATGTTCCGAATAGATTATTTTTTGTTGAAGTGGCAAGACAATACAAGTCCTGGTTGAATTTATTCTATGAGAAAAAGAAGAAGTAGTTTATACCACTACCTTGGAAGGTCAGCGAAATATTTCTAAGAGGAACTACTAAAATTGATGAATATGCTGCACAATTTGATCAATATAACATGAAATTTGTAAAAGAGATTAAGGGTTTTGACCCTAATCATCTTTTTCATGATCACATGGTATCAGTTGGATTCAATAATACACTCATTAATACTTTTGTATTTGGAGAAGGAGATGACCATGATCCTATGGCTTAATGTATTGAAAGGAAAGCAAGTGATATTGAAACCATCATAAGTACCATGGTCTAGTATAAGCACGAAGGAAAATAATGCTCAATCTCTTATTATTTCCTAAAAGAGCACCCTATTCAAAAATAACTCTTAGTCTACATCTCAACAGAAAAAGTTTTTAATGAATAATTCAGATGATGGAGGTGATAAAAACCCTCCTCAAGGAAAATTGGAAAAATTTCATAAATTGTAAGTAAAAAGAAAGAGGAGTAATTCTCAACAAGAAATTGAAGATCACATACCTGAGAGCGATCCATCTCGAAGACATGGATTTAGAAGTTGATATAGAAAATATCCAATTCCCTGATGATGAAGAACGAGTACAGGAAAATATGCAACATGTGTCCGAACTCTCTATGGAAGACGAAGAGTTTTCAGAAGAAGAGTCATTTTCCGTACATAACACTTTATTTGATAAAGACTCAAGAAAATTGATTTTTGAAAAAACCTTTTAAAAAAATAAAAAGGGAAAAAATTGTTCTATGTTTAACCTTAATAACATGATTCCATATGGAATCGCTAGGATTCATAAGGTTACAGGAGATGCTCTAGATGTTTCAATAGATGATATGGAAATTGAGAATGTCAGACTTAAAGAAATGATACAAGAATTAGAGTATACTTTAATGCCTCCACCAACATTATCCACCCCTGTTGCAACAATTCATCTTGGAAAGAATTTTGAGAAAACTCCAGAGTCAAGTATAAGATTAAAAGGGACTTCGAGCTTACTTGCTGCAACTAGACGCTATGTTGAACAAAATATTAAGAAAATAATTTCTCTTATTTTAAATACATGGGATCTAACAAGTAGCTTTGTTTCTCTTGGTTCCAAGATTCAAAATACCAGAGAATATTTGAAAGCTGACATTGAAAATGATGAATGATTTTTCAATGATGGATTTGCCACATTCATTATGAAGGTATCAACAATCACTGAATATTAAAGAAAACAAGAATACTTACCTTCTCAAGCTCGTATAAAACAACTAATGGCACATTGGATTCAAATAATTAATGTATTAAGGGAGTTATCAAATGAACTCAATGACTTAACATCCAAAAAGGTTGAAGCTTATTCTGAATTGACTGGATTAGATCTTGCAGACAACACCATTGAAGTAGAAGATCCAAAGCTAATCTCAAACTCAATGCTTCAAACAAGATAGTAGTTTGAAGAAAGTGTGGAAAAATTAAAGAATTTGTCAGCAGAGAAGTTCAATAGTATGATTGAATATACTGAAGATGATATTGATAATTGGCTTTTTGAATATGCCAATATAAATGAGGATATTGAAACTACATTGCAAAATCTTTTAGTTGACTACAAATAATATGAAAATGAATTGTTCAAAATCAAAGTCAAACAAGAGGTGACCGTTGCTCCTTTGTGACAATATATTGAAGAATGGTTAAAAAGAGCTTTAATCAAGATTACTAAGGGTCCAACGAGAGCAATTGATACCAATCATATAACCGCATAAAATAAAGATATAAAAGTCGCATTAGCAAGCAAATGAAGATAGGAGAGATTCGTCTAAAGATCACATTTATCCCATTTTTTTTTATCTTTCTAGATAAAAAATATCCAGTTATGTTTATTCTTACCTTGAAGAACATAACCGATTTTTTGATCTTTTCTTTCATTTTATTTCTAGGTCCATCCTTGCTCTTTCTTTGATTCAACGACTCCATTCTCTTCTTTTCTTTTTTATTTTATGGTCCAAGGGATTCCCAATCCCAATCCTTTTGGAAAAACACATTAATTCTTCGTTACACTGCAAAGACTTTATCGTTTTTGAGAAAATCCCAGAGAACCAATTCGAGGTTAATTTTGACTTTATCTTTGAACTCTAAGTATTTGAGGATAAGATATTTGAAATTGACTCATCAAAATATTGTTTTGATTCTAATGAAGAACTCTTTTAAGATATCTGATATATGGGCCATTTGTTTTTCTTCCTATAAATGTGATCGAAAATATTCATGAATGTGATGAATGTGAGATTTGTTTTTTCTATTTCTTAAAAAAATATATATAATTTGTATCTATTATTTTTTCCAATTTAACACTTCATGAGTGAAGGTTCTTGATCCGTTTCTAAAAAATTGTTGGTATATATATTCACCATTTTTTATTTTTTATTTTATCTTAATTGAGCAATAAATATTTTTGGAGTTTGCTATATAGCACTCTCCCATTTATATATATTGTCCCGAAAAATTCAGAGAAAATATTTTAGAAAAAATTAAAGAGGAGTACCACCTCTATAAAAGCGCAAGGGGATTCATATCCCTGTGAGGTTGCTATGTCGGTTTTAACAGATTAAAACATCAACATATTTGGCGACCATACTGAGGAGCGAAGTTAAAAGCTTGTTTTATAACAAAATTCTTTATGACTCAGCCTCAACCTGGTCAACCCCAGTTACAAATTGGATTGGGAAATCAAAGAAGTATTTTGCATCAATTGTATGATATGGTACTCACAACAGCCCAAACTCCCAAACTCGAGAAGAACTTGAAAGATCTTGGCAAAATATTGCCCATGAAGAAGAAAGAGAAATTGTAAGAAGACAATTACAAATAAGGGAAGATAGAATTTGAAATTGGAAAAATATAAAGGCCCGATAACAAGGAGCAAAAGCAAACAACTTGAAAAAATCGGAGAAAGTTCAAGTTTTAAAGAAAAAAAAATCAAATTATGGCAGTCAGAGAAGAAAGAAACCAAGGTCCTCTTGAAAATAAAAAACCAAGAAGACAAAGAATTTCACAGAGAAGGGTTAGAAATATCCCTTTGAATCTTTATGGTGAGAAACATCAATTGTTGACCTTCCCACAAGGGTTATTACCAACATTCTCAGGAGATGGATTAGTTGATCCAAAGAAACATGTGGAAATTTTTTTGAGCTTGTGTGAGATTCATCTGGTTGAACATGATGATGTGATGGTTCGATTGTTTCTTCAGACATTAACAGACCAAGCCCATGAATGGTATATGTCTCTTCCAATAAATTCAATTTCTACTTTTGATGATTTTGAAGACATGTTTCTAACTATGTATGTTCCTCCAAAAGCATATCATACTCTACGTACAAAATTCACCCAAATTCATTTGAAGAAGGGTGAAAGGATCATGGATTTTAATTTTCGATTTTTAAGAACACTCAATAAAATACAAGAGAATCAAAGACCAAATGATCCAATCATACTTGGGTGTTATAAAAATGCAATGCCTTCGAATGTCAAATTTTCCATCAAAGCTTCACAAATTGAGGACTTAAATGAAGCAATGAATAAGGGTGAAATCATGAATCTCGATAACACTTTTGTGATAATGGGGTCGGGAAAATTGGTAATAGAGATTGTTCAACCGAACTATTGAAATTATTTGTTCGGAATATAAATCTAACGACGTTGTCAAAGACGAATTAACTTTCGGCTGAAAGTTAAATCTAGTGGCATCATCGAAAGACGTGCCATGGGATATGCAGGCTGGATTTTTTTGTCCAGCTATCACATGTTCAACAGAAATAATATTTCGGCTGAACATGTTTGTTCGAATGAAAAAATATATTCGGTCAAATAGGTTTTTGAACGAATAAATATTTCCACTGAAAGTGGTTTTTATATATAAAAAGGTCGCATTTCGCTGTCAACAGTTCATTCAAGCTCATTTTCCTATTTGCTTTCTTGTAATGTTATCTCTCTATTGCTTCCTGCCATTGCTTTCTTGTTTAGCTATCCTGACATTGCTTCCCGCCACACATTTTCATTCGGTCCATGCATGGCACTGTTGGACAGCCGGGGGCACATGAGTGACACTACTGGACAATGTAGGGCATACGAGCGGCGAGGGAACATGAGCAAAATCCGTGCATGTTTCAAGTAAGTATCCACATATTGAAAATTGATTTATCTCCCTCTTAAAATGTGAACCATAATCCTTTAAAGAAGTTAAGAACCATAATCCTTAAAAGAAATTGTTGCTATATTAAGTGCATTCGTTAAATGCTCTTCCTTAAAAATTCTTGAGATATAAAATCGTTTAAAAATATAAAAAAATTGGTGCATGCAAATCCTTTGTCCCTAGATTTGAGTATGTGAATCATTTGGGAAGTTGCAAAATTAAGTTTGACAATGTATGTCATGCATAATCCTCGGGACATATGGTGTTTTGTGCCCTCATAATTGCAACATTGCTATGTGTCCTTGTTATGTAATATCACACTCATGTTCTAATAAGATATATGCAACTTATACCAATGAAATAAACACCCGCAACAAAACTTTATTAGTACCTTTATTTTTTCACTGGTGTCTCCTCTTGTGAGTAGTCTAGCATTGGTGTCCTCCAATGATAAGTTTTAACACCTTTGATTTTGTTGACTCTTTGGCTGTAAATCTTGAAGCAACTTTGAAATTGTTTTTAATTTCATGGTTTGTTTGTCATTTCTTATTTTATTTCAAGGGCCTTCAAATCACTTAAAAAAATTGCAAAAATTAACATAAAATTTTCAACATCGTCTAACCACTTAAAAAACAACCATTTTTTATTAAATCCACTTTAAAGGGAATTAACTTATTGGATCCAACAATTTGAGATATGCATAAAATTTGAGGAATGTTATGGTGGTTGATTTCTCTTGTAATTTTTTGGCTCTCTATCATGCATACTTTGTTGTGGGTGAAAACATGAATTTCATAAATAGGGTTTTAAGGTTACAAAGTGTTGGGAGAAACAATTTTTATAGAAATGTATTGTTGATGATTTGTTTTACTTGTTTCCAAGTTTCTTCATTTTCTAGCCTCTCTAATTTAGGTTTGGACTAGTGCAAAAAAAATCCCTTATCTTTGACCCTCTTGGGTTGAATTAGATCATGAGGGTCATAGGCACATCCAACATCCTTTTAAAGTTGAGAGAGGCTATAGGATTACCTACCTTTTTGTATGCATCCCAGTTGGAGAAGTATAATTCCCTAGGAAAAAATATATAGGGGAGTAGGATTCTCCTTATGAAGATGGAAATCTCTTAGGTCAACGTGCTCTCTTTTCCTTATATATTCAAGGGAAAATATTCAGAGTGTGAGGAATTTCGGTAGTCTATAAAGTTGATCTTCAAATACATAAACTCTTATTGTTGCATAATCCTAAAAAAATAATTAATTCCCCTTTCTTAACATCATCATCGAGCCAAAGAGATTACTTTCATTCAAAGGGAATCCTAGGAGGCAATTCCCCTTTAATATTTTGAAAGGCCTTTCTCATAAAATTGTCTATGAACTTATTATATACTGTGCCACTATCTTGTTTGTTTGAATACATTTGTTCATTCAATGGTGGGCTTAGGCTGCCCAACATCATTTAATTTTGGAGACCTAGGGATTTAGATTTGTTATCTTGGTGAAAGAACATTAGTTATATGAGATAAGAGTAGAGTATAGAAATGCACGATTTCTTCAATTCCATCATTTGGTTGTGAATTTATTGTGCTATGTATTCAATATATTTAAACACAATCTTTCTAGATTGGAACTCATTGAGGATAGGTATCATGCACACCTCAATAGTTTAGTTGGTGTCTCTTCCCATCACTAGTGATAACATGATAACCAATTCTTAGGCCCAGATCTCAAGGGAACTAACTAGAATCTCTATGATTGTAGCATGGGTTGACCCTATTCTAGGGACATATTAAACATTTCATTCTCAATGATTATTGAACATTTTCATGCATTTCTTGGCTTGGAAGTGGCATAAAGTAGGGCCTCACTCTTTAGGAGTATTAACATGACCTAAATAACTTATAGGATGGAGAATAATATTTAAGTATTATAATTATTGGAGATAATTTCCTAAAATTTAGGATCATATTGTTTGGTGCACATACTAATGAACTTAGGAAAAAGATAAACAATGAGACTACGATTCTTACAAGACCACTCTTCCATCTAATTTAAAGTTTAGATCCGATGTTTGATAAATTCCCCCTCTTAAAAGACCATTCTCGAATCCAATTTAAGGTTTGGATCTAGTAAAATATTTGATAAATTCCTCTTAAAAACCACTCTCCAATCCAATTTAAAAACCATTCTCCAATCCAATTTAAGGTTTGGATATAATAAGGTATTTAGTAAATGCCCCCCTCCTACAAAACCACTCTCATATCCAATTTAAGGTTCAGATATAATAAGTTATTTATAAATTCCCCAACCATGGTGCCAACTTAGTCACATTCATGGGTTCATATACTACAAAACATGAATTTACTATATCCTTTCTCTTTAGTTTTCCAAACTCGATCATTAATACCAAGGGGACTTGCTTCTTGGGAGATATTGGTAAAGAATATTGATAAAATGTATAGTAAAGACTTACACGATCACTTCTTGGTAAAGAGTGATCCAGTAAGACTAAGTGATGATATCCAAAGGTGTGTGCATTGCCCAAAGGTTTGAATGTAGGTTAGGAATGCATGATTCCAACACCTCCCTAAAGGTCTATTCGTTGGTGGACCCATGGAATGCATGATTCCAACACCTCCCTAAAGGTCTATTCGTTGGTGGACCCATCAAACCTTTCGCTATAACATGTGCCTTTGTTTCTTGCTTATAAGTCTTCTCTTTCCTTCAAGTGTCAATACTTATATTATTTTTTGTGTGCATTTTCTTTGTATGGAATAATATTATGTTTGATAACTCTATGGTAGACTATTTGTTTTATCAATTAGTTTATATTATTTTTTGAGTACATTTTCTTTGTATGGAATAATATTATGTTTTATAACTCTATGGTAGACTATTTGTTTTATCAATTAGTTTAGACTTTTTATATTGACTTTTCACTATTGTTTCCATTTAATTTAGATTTTTATATTTCCTTTTTAACTTTTATTTGTATTTGCATTTATTTATTTTGTTTAGATTTTTATATTTTCCTTTTCATTCTTATATGTATTTGGATTTAATTTGTTATTCATTACTACTGTATTGCATTGTATTGTATGCTATTTTATTATCATTATAAGAGAAATAGATGAGTCTAAATGTTTTACAATTTGAACTTTTTTTTTTTGACAATTTCACTAGAATTTGGCTGTAGAAGAATTGTTGGAATTGCAATATTTTATTGCTAGAATTGCATTATTATTGCAAAAATTAAATTCAACGCCCTCAAAAACCCCTATTGCACCAAAAAAATGTAGTCTCAACAATTGAAATATGTGATTATAGTGATTCATAGTAAAATTTTGGGCAGAAATGGTTTGAAAAAGATGACTGTAAAATGTCAAAATTATATTATGATTAGACTATGCTTAAGGGATATTAGTTGATCTAATAAATTAATAATTCACTCATCATTCTCTTCATCAACACCAACATTCAAAGCATTTAATTGAGCAATTGATTTTTCCTTTATCTCTTCATAGGTTAGTTTCATTGTCAAGTAATGCTTCTGCACTTTAGGGAGATGTTTCTTAGTGTGTTTTATTTATGGGCCTGCTTGAATGACAATATGCATTTTCTTATCATGGGCATATAGGAGAGATCTTAACTACCTTTATCATGGGCATGGATATGCATGCACATAAACTTTGTACTTTAACTTTAAATAAATTACTTTTATATTTCCTTTGACTCATTATCCTATGATATGACTTTCCATGGCAGCATGCACTTTGTTATAAAACTCTTCAATTTGTTTTAGATTCTATACCTTTCTTAATATGATAAGAAAACTAGGTTTGACACTTTGGAATTTTAATATGAATAACCATCAGACGAAGAATGTCATAATAGCAACCACTTTTTGGAAAGTTTGACATTTTACTAAAAAGGATGAGAAAAACAAATAGTTGATCTAATAAATTAATAATTTACTCATCATCCCTTCATCAACACCGACATTCAAATCATTCAACTGAACAATTAATTTTTTCTTTATCTCTTCATAGGTTAGTTTCATTGTCAAGTGATGCTTCTGCACTTTAGGGAGATGTTTCTTGGTGTGTTTGATTGATGGGGTTGCTTGAATGACAACATGCACTTTCTTATAATGGGTATATAGGATAGATTAACTACCTTTATCATGGGAATGGATATGCATGCACATAAAATTTGTACTTTAACTTTAAACACATTACTTTTATATTTCCTTTGATTCATTATCCCATGATATGACTTTCCATGGCAGCATGCACTTTGTTATAGAACTCTTCAATTTGTTTCAGGTTCTATACATTTCTTAATATACTAACAAAACTGGGATTGACACTTTGGAATTTCAATATGAATAGCCACCAGACGAAGAATTTGGCATAATTTTCTTTTGGCATATACAGTGAAATTCCACAAAGCCTTCCACCACCAAGCATCCCCTTTTTGGAAAGTTATGCAATTCACCAAAAATGATGAGAAAAAGGAATAGTTGATTTAATAACTTAATAATTTACTCATCATTCTCTTTATCAACATTGACATTCAAAGTGTTCAATTGAGAAATTAATTTTGCGTTTATCTCTTCATAGGTTAGTTTCATTGTCAAGTAATGCTTCTGCACTTTAGGGAGATGTTTCTTAGTGTGTTTGATTGACCACGCTGCTTGAATGGTAGCATGCACTTTCTTATCATGGGCATATAGGATATATTAACTACCTTTATCATGGGGATGGATAAGCATGCACATAAACTTTGTACTTTAACTTTAAACACATTACTTTTATATTTCCTTTGACTCATTATCCTATGATATGACTTTCCATGGAACCATGAAATTTGTTATAGAACTCTTCAATTTGTTTAAGGTTCTATATATTTCTTAATACGATAAGAAAACTGGGATTGACACTTTGGAATTTCAATATGAATAGCCACCAGATGAAGAATGGCATAATTTTCTTTTGGCATATACATTGAAAGTCCACAAATCCTTCCACCACCAAGCATCCCCTTCTTGGAAATTTTTGCAATTCACCAAAAAGGATGAGAAATTGAATAGTTGATCTAACAACTTAATAATCTACGCATCATTCTCTTCATCGACATCGACATTCAAAGCGTTCAATTGAGCAATTAATTTTACCTTTATCTCTTCATAGGTTAGTTTCATTTTCAAGTGATGCTTCTACACTTTTGGGAGATGTTTCTTAGTGTGTTTGATTGTCGGGGCTGCTTGAATGGCATCATGCACTTTCTTATCATGGGAATATAGGAAAGATTAAATAAATTTTATCATGGGCATGGATATGAATGCACATAAACTTTGTACTTTAATGGAATTTCTTTGTACGATGTGGAAGAAATACAAGTTTTTATATGATGTAAAAAAATATAGTCAATTTATGTATTAAAATATTGTCAATTGTCAATTTGCAACTTAATACACATATATGATATATATATGGATCGAGAGGAGTCTCCAATTATTTCTTACAAATGCTCTAGGCTATCTAACGAAATTAGTAGAGGGACCCCTACTTCGACAGGTAACCCTAGTTAGGCAGGGGAAACTAGTCACACAAGGCAGTCTAATGAAGGAAGAAGATCTAGTCAGTCTGGACGACGATCAAATTCATTTAGATCTAGTCAGGTTGGAGACAAAGGTACATGTATGTTTATATGCACATGTTAAATTGTGCATGCATACATGTTGAAATTGATATAACTAATTGATAGTTTGATTAATTTCTTTTCAGATGCATCATTTAGTAGATCACAAGAAAGAGCATCGCAAGAGAGTGCACATCTATTTACATGGGGTGCTCAATTTGATCCATTGTATCATGGATCATCGCGATATTTTGCTAATCCTGATTTTGGGGAAATATGTTATGGGGAAGAGTCTCCTTTGTCAGCCAATGTACAACAACCCCAATCACATCAACAACATATGGGAGGTAAATTTCTTTGATTTATTTATGTTTTTATATAAATCAATCGTGCATATGTACATGCGTATATATTTCATTGTGGATTGTCCTAAATATATACAAATATTTCTAAATGTGTAGGGGATTGGGATTATTTTGGGGACAATAATGAAGCAGAGGGTGAGGGTGAAGGTCAACAAGGGCCCGAGTAATTTCAATAAAATGAATATTACACCCCGATCACCACCTATCCCTCGAACATTGGAGTGGAGGTTCCTTGGGGATTCAAGGTTCAAAAAATGACTATTCAATGTTGCACAAACCACCATGCAAAGTTGAAGCATGATCTTGAGCAATTGGATCTCCCTGTAGAGAGAAAACAAATCTCATAGATCCTTTTGCATTCTTTAGATAACTTCATTGATGTATATAAGACCCTCGGGCCAACAACTGATGGTTTTGTTGATTTGTTGAGGAGACGCATGCAACAGGTGACGGGTCTTGATAAATGGCTCGAAATAGAGAAAAGGGTGTCAAAAGAGCACGAAAAATCAATGTTCAATTTAAAGGAAGGACCAAAGTGATGAATGTTGAAGGTGCAATATTTCAAGCACCCTCACATTGCACACCATCTTTATGATCGATTCTAGGCAGCATATGGTAGACTGCCATGGAATGATGAGGTTCCATATTATTTTTCAAGATTCATTTATGCAGAGTTTTTTGAGAGTATGCAGCCCAATTATACAAAACTACCATCTAGATATTATGGTGTTGGTAAATGTTGAACATATAATTGAAGAGGTGCATTTCAAGATCGGGTTTTTCCTAGACTTCCACCACCCTTGGTATCTCATCCACCAAGGGAAGTTTCTCTATCTTCAAAGATTGAGGCCACTTCACAAGTTGGTCGACACACGAGGGAGGCAATAACTGATAATTTAAATTTAGTTTTTTATGGTGTTGATGTTGATTTGAACCGAAAGAGAGCATGATCGAATGTCTGTGATAGTTTTGTATTCAAGACAGATGATGAGATAGATCACATGAGCCTTGAAGAGTGACAGGATTATGAAAATGTTTATCAAAATGGTTGGAAAGAATTAATTGGGGATGAGGAAGGGGACATTGGATCGATATGTGTTACAATTGGTAAACATTTCATGCATTCGATGATAATTCTTTTATTAGATCCACGTCATCGCAATTTTTTAACTAAAACAAAATGTTTATGTTCATTAATTGCAATTCATTAGAATGTTAAATGAAACATCATTTACAGAGGGAGATATTGCAGAGAATCATACATCACAGGTATTGCATGTTTCAAAGTTTAAAACTATGCTTTCATGTGTCAATGATTTAATTTGTATTCATTTAATTATATAAAAATGGTCTCTCTCTCTCTCTCTCTCTCTCTCTCTCTATATATATATATATATATATATATATATATATATATATATATATATATAATTTGTATTATAGGGGTACCAAGAGGGGACCTTTGGTATGACACAACCTTCTTTCATATTGGAAGATGTTCCTGTTGGCTATTCACAGGTATCAATCACGGTTGAAAGTTTCTAACTATGATTACATGCATCATAATTTAAATGTAATCATTAGTTTTTTTCAATAATCTAATTTGTATTCGTTTAATTATATAAAATTGTCTATATATGTACTTATATATATAAATATGTATGATATGGGTACCAGTAGGGGACCTTTGGTATGACCCAACCTTCTTCTATTTTGGAAGATGTTCTGGTTGGCGATTCACAAATATTAATCATGGTTGAAAGTTTCTAACTATGATTACATGCATCATAATTTAATTGTTTAATTATTAGTTTTTTTCAAGATATGTACTTACAATTTTGTCTCTAATATGCATTTCAAATGTGTTATAGGCCAATTTGGATAAGAGAGTGGTGGAGGAGAACGTGCTCGGAGGAGAGAGTGGTGGAGGAGAACGTGCTCGGAGGAGAGAGTGGTGGAGAACACACAATCATATATGATAATTCATAGATTTTGTTTCTTGCATTTGTAAGTTCTACTTTATTTTTATGAGAACTTTATCAAATGATTACTTAAATAACCATGGAAGTACTTAAAGGATATATAATTTTTGGAATTTTGTTCATTTTTGTACTTAATATGTCAGCAGATAGTCTACAACGTTTTCAAATACTTTATCTTTCAACACTTTACATTATTTTAATAAAAATTTGTTTATTAATACATTAATTTGTTTGCTATGGGTAATTGTTTGTAAAATTACTAGTAATTTTTGAGTTTGCTTGTGTGTTGGTAATTGTTGTGGGTTCACTTGCCAAGTTGTAAACATTTAGCAACTATATTGTAAAACCCTATAGAACTATTGTCAAGCAAGCTTCTCAAAGAGTTTTTCGCTTTGACATACATGGGTAGAAATAAATTTGGGTTGGACCTACTCTTCCTTCCTTGCTACCTATTTGAATATTGAAATCCCATAGAAGGATGGATTTATGGTATTCTATGATAATTTGTATGAAAAAGCTTGCACAAATTAGGGAGTTGCTATATGAAGACAGACATATAGCAAGTTGTGTGTGATAATGCATCATTCCTTATTTTCAAATGAAAGAGTATTTCCTCTCTTATTATCTACCACGAAGCTCAAAACCCCATATTCCGTGGGAGTTTATCTCTTGAAATGTAGGCATGAAAGGACTAGCCAAAAAAGGACATCACCCATTTACAAACAAACTTGGTAAGGGGACAAAACCAAAAAATATGAATGATTATTTCAACTTGGTCACACAAAGGATATGAGATCCCCCTCGCGTATCAGTCTCCTACCAATAGGCAAGCAACCGATAAGAAAAAAAGGCATGTTGGGGTTCCATCAAAGGTTTCCACTTGTTATAGAACCTAAAAATCCAACTTTTGAATTTTGAGTTTAATCTTCAAATCTTATCTAGTCAACCATAAAAAATGGGATTTGGGGAAAGTCACTTGTAACCATCTATGAGATTGTATTTGGTGATGATCATTGTCTATATGTAACATTTTATGATTCCATACCTCCACAGTTTCTCATAATGCAATAGACTGCCCAAATAACTCTATGAAAACCTTTATTCCAATGTTGTTGTCCCAAATAAAAATTCTAGAGGCATTTTCCAACCTCAAGTAGGCACTCATTGAGGGTACCTAGTAGGAGGAATAATAAACATGGGTGGAAGAAAGCACCCTGGTGAATATTCTTGGTTTCATAAAAGGATTAGTTATCCATTATGAAATATTATTCTCAACTCTTTGGACCAACACGTCCCAAATATATTTAGGAGAGCACTAGAAGGAAAATAGAATGTCTAGGAACATGGATATATGGCATGGGAGAGTATAGGGCCATCCACTTTGTGCCCATCTAACCTCATCGACCTTTACAAGGTGAAAAATCTAGGCAACATGGGTTTGCTTCTTTTCATCATGGGGGAAATCATGAAGTGGTTGAGAGATGTACTCTAGTTCATCCTTCACTACTTTTCTTCTAGTGAAAAGAGATAGACATCTTCCTCTCTAAGTATCATTTCTCATTTCATCCTTGGGTACATCCAGGCCATGACCATATTTCCTAGTTCATGCCTTTAGCCATCGTAGATCTTGTTGGTGTAGTTTTGTGGGCATGGGACCAAATTAATGTGGACCTTGCCCATTTTTTACAATGCATATTGCACATTTCTGCCAGCCCTGTTTCTCCCCATGCGTATTTTTTGTCATCAATATCAATCTCCTATGTTTCTAAAATAAATTTAGCATTTCTCATATTACCATGCACCATGTTATGCAAACCATAGTTGTCAATCAGAAGTTGTAAAAAATAGCCACAAGGATGACATCTTGTGTCACAATAATGTATAACATCCTCCTTAGTTGTATGAACATGGGGTCCTTCATGGATCCTCTTAAAGTATGGTACCGAGACACACCAATCCTTTTGTAGAATGTTCTACTTTGATATATGCTTATACTCGAAATACCCTTTGTTCCCTTGGAACTTCTTTATTTGGTGAAATAATTTGGTAAAAATATCACATATTCCGGACACCTCTCATTTTTCAAGGCACACATGCTCATTCCCACATAGAAGTTCTGCATCAGGATTGAGCTTGTGAAAATGGTCCTTGTGACTACATGTCCTCATATAGCCCTTCATGAGGCATGGGGTTTGACAATATCTTTCACGACAAGCATGCCTATCATGATCCCCAAAATCAATTAGGAAATCACACTTATTTCGACAACTGGAAGATAACATTTTTTCTTGCACATATGTTGAAGAGAATTGAACTTGTGTGGACCCTCGTGCCCAAGCTGGATAGAACAAAACTTATTACAACTAGACGACTTCTTAAACAAGGCAAAAAATTCCCCACATGTGTGGTTTCTCATTTTACAGTCATGTGGACCTTCATGCCCTACCAAATCTTTGCATTCCTCAATTGAATTTTCTGCTTCCTCCATGGTGCAGAAGGTACATTTTTCTAATCATACATGGCTACTGATGCAAGAATGAGAGGAGACACGACATTTTTCATGCATACATCTCCAAAATCATTTAGAGCATTTACATCTGCAAATAGAAAACCTTTGCTTCATTTATGCAATACCCGCAACAACCTCTAACTGTAATATTTGCACCTCATCAGAACTAGAAAAATCCACCGTGTTTGACATCAACCATTGTTCAACTCGCTTTTGCATTCGATCTTCCAATGCACCCAAAAATATTTCAAAAAGCGAGTGCCAAAATTGACCATCATTTCCTTTTCTTGGCACACCACTTTCTAATCTTGACTTGAGCTCAGATAAAATTCTTCCAACAAATGTTGTTGTTTCTTATGAACGTGCCAATTCTAAGCCAATATTGGGGAAATCATCTAACGTGAACTCCTAAAAAACAACTGGAAACTCCGAAACTTCTTGTTGCTTATCCAAATTAACTAGCATTTGGATTGCCTCTGTAGCATAAAGGCAACCTCTATTTATAAAAGACTTTAGATTTCTCCTTAATATGTCCACCTAGAGGGCTACACATTTACTATCTACAGAAGTCCAATCTTTAGCTGCAATCTGAGTGATCACTAGTTTCACATCATTCAAGAAAGAGATACTGTTGTGATAGCATGAATTCATCTCTTCTAATGTACTTGTGATTTCCATTAATCTTTCTTGGTAGTCAGGTCGATTATATGGAGGCATTGGAGCTATTTCAACCTTTCCACCATACATTTTTGAGAGAAAATTTTCATGAGTTTTGGAACATATTTTGGAATTTTTTTTCTTCAAATTCATGTTTCAAATCCTCCACATCAAAATTGTCCTTGTCCTTGACGGAAATATAAAAAATCTCTTCAATAGCTTTTTGTCCTTGTCCTTCTTAACAAGGTTGATCTGATTCTAGAAGCAGTCAAAGACTACTTCTGTCTCTTTGTCCAGATGAAAGTCTTATTACACAAGAACATGAATATCATGCAAGTTTTTAAAAACATTAAAAACCAATTCTAATAGAATTTAATTTCAACCAAGGGAGATTAAGTGGGGATCATTAAGTCCAATAATTCAAAATTCAGATATATTATTTAATATATTAGCAACCAATTGATTTATTCTTTGCATTCACAATAATAGTTTTTTGTCAATATCAATTTATACATAACATTTTATAAGGAAAACATATGGGTAACCTTCATAAATTTTTATGTTTATGATATTATTTCAACTTTATTTTTTTTACAATCCAAGATTGTTTCATAATCCAAGGAAATCGAGAGGTTTGGAAGAGGTTGAGACTTTCCTTTTAAATCAATTTAATATTGGAAAATTATAAACGTGTACCGTTGAAATCCTACTGTTTAAACAAGAAGAATAAGCAAAAAGGTATTTTATTGGAGCGATCTATAGAATATAGAAAACATAGCGTAGTTAAATTAGAAAACTCTTACATACAAAATCCTTTTTGAGCTTACACAAAGTTAACATTAAAGCGTTGCAAAATCCTATTTCCATAGACGATCACCACAAATTAAACAATTCTCTTCAGGATTCAGGATTCAACATGGAGAGAATGATGATGGCCTTATGATACACCTAGAAAGAACCTGTATCTCCTCCTGCACTCCTACCATGTTAAATGGTCTTCTTCAAATACAGAGTTTAAATGGATTACCAAGTTAAACCAGTTTAGTCTTACAAGATTTTATACAAATCATATGTGATTGATTTTGTATCAAAGACTACCTTCTAAAACTTAGTTGACAAAGAGTGGATTCACAAATGATAAATGTCCTACTATTCAATACAAGCGCAAGTACTTACAAGTAATAGTCCCATACATAAAGCCATATGTTAATCCCGATTACAGTTTAACGTCATATTCAATAAGAACTTATTCTCTTGACATATGGATGATAACAATAAAATTTAATTGTTATTATGCTTTTAATTTGAAACAATTTTACCTCATAATCTAGGAGGAAAATGTTGGTTGGCAAGTAAATCATTATGCCACTGTAATCATCTATGAGACTTCATAGTTGAGTTCAATTACTTACAAGTAATAGTCTCATACATAAATCCAGATGTTAATCTTGATTATAGTTTAACCTCATATTCAATAAGAACTTAATCTCTTAACTTATGGATGATAACATTAAATTTTAATTGTTATTATGCTTTTAATTTGAAAATTACACTATAAATTTATTTGTAAATTATTAGTGTCATATTTTCAGAATAAGGTATGTCTTCTTATTTTCTTAGAATATTAAGAAAGGTATAAAACCTGAAAGAAAACATCCATTCAAATAAGTGATAAATATCTTCCTCTCTAAGTATCATTTCTAGACTCTGATATATGTATTATAGCTTTGGAAAGTTGTCACAGAATATAATAGAATCCCCGGTTTTGTGCGTAAAAAAATATGATAGGATGCATTGCAGGGATAACTATATTTTTATATTTTATATTTTATCAATGTCTTTATGTAATTTATGTTTATTTTTCTTGCTGCCATAAGAATGTTCACGTGTTTAAAACAATTCATGTGTTAATCAATGTTAATTTCTTGCAACTTTTGTAGGCAGACATTGCAACGTTTGTAGGAAGACATTTATAGAGGCTTGGATCCAGGAGGACGAAATGACATTTTTGTAGGGATGCATTATAGATAGGTTTTGGTCAAGGAGGAGAACATCACATACTAGGGATTTCATATTTGCACGATGATTTTTTGTTATATTGAGTTGTGAAATTTTATTTTGCAAGTTTGTTGATATTGAGAATTATGAAAAGTTTAACTTATACAAATAAATCATCAAATTTTAATGTTGTCTCTTTTCATCATATATACATGGAAATGAATGAAGATACATATGTTTTGTCAAAGGCAAGTTCACAGATGGAACATGGTTTGTGGCATATGTGAGAGATAAAAGATGGAGACGTTGTGGACTACTTTTTAATATTTCAACTATGTATTTCCATGTTTAGATTATGAGAAAGTTGAAATTGTTTTAAAATGTAATATTATGAAATTGTTGTAATTTTTTAACACTGGAATTTTTTTAACTCTCGAATTTTTTTAACAGTGGAATACCATTATAAAGTTTTTTGTTGTAATATTGTTACAACTAGATGAATCTACTATTAGTATGTTTGTTTCTTTCCTATTAGTATGTTTTTTAGTATGCTTGTTTGATCACTGACTAAGTTGTGAAATATTTTGTACAAATTTAATTGTAATTTCTTTCTCTGTTTCAAAGATCATAGATCTTACAGGATCTCTAGATTCTTTAGAGTATATAAATAATAGAAGTATGTTCTTTTCACAATGGAACAATGTCTCTCTTATTAACTTGTGTGTATTTTATTAACACAATAGTTGATTGATTCTCATGTGAGTATCTTGTTTGCTAAGAGTGGGTGTGTATAGTTGATTGATTGTGGGGTAAGTATCTTAGTTGCTTTGGGGATTTATTGCGTGGATGAGATTGAAAAAATGGAGTCAGTTGGCATAGATTCTACCACTATAAAATCTTCTCTAACAATACTTCTTCACATTATCCTTTCACATACCATAACTGATACTAACAACTAGGAAAGCCGGGCTAGAAAGTGGAGTCCTTATAGAGGATTAGTAAAGCATTTATTTCTGTAGTTATTGAAAAGATGAGGAAAATCAAAGAGTTTTCATAATTGGTTCTATATGACTCCAAGATCCCATGCATACGTACAACCTTGGTATGAGAATTTTGATCTAGAATTCCCTTCTCAACATAAATATCCTCTTTATATGACATTTCCCAGGTTTCTATAACATTTTTATGCATGTATGAAGAACCTTGTTCAACATTTTTCTCAACATCTCATAGGAAGAGAGCTTGGGAAAGGATACACTTGTGTATTTTTTTAACAAAGAAGACCTAGTTGAAGAACTTTTCCATGATGGGTTCTAGATGATTGCAAGAGCCTTTTCTTTATGTATGGAGAAGCTTTTTCGACATTTTTGTTGATTTCTTATAGGAAGAGAAGTTGATCTCAATTTGACTCAATGCTTCTATGCGTGTGGAATTGGAAATTTAAAGATAGCATTTCTAAGATAAATGCATCTTATATGAAGTCTCTCAACCTCCCAAATTGTTTCTTTTCTTGTTATTCTCCAAATCATTTAATTAAATCATATGTCCTCTATAATAAAAACATATGTACAATTTAAGAACCCAACACCAATAACATGGCTCAAGATGAGGACAATAATGTATATTTTTTTTAATAAAAAAACATTATAGGTGACTTAGATGGGTGGCAAGTGAAATCCAATAGGAAAAACAATAAGAAGGTGAAAAACCAATCACTTGGAGTGATAAATGTAATATGTTTGGGAGAAAAAAGTGGTGAGCCAACATTATTAAAAAAATGGCATAAATGAGATTCCCTGTCATATCAAATGAATTCTCAACAATTAAAAAATGCAAGCATACAACATGACCATGTAGTAAATTGTAAGGATCTAGACAATCCTTTAACAAATAATTATCATGTCATGATAGATTCATACTCCTCCTTTGTCATTCTTAATGGAGTCAAACTTGTGAATAATTTTTCATCCATTGAGTTGTGTCTTGATGATGTTGTCCATGAAGAAAAACATTATAGCCTAGAATGTTAGCAAAGCATTTGGAAATAAAAAAAGGTAAATTTTTACAGTAGTCATTTCAAATCTATGTTCCAATTTGCTTCTCCTATAAAAATAAAATAAAATAACACTTCGTTTTTATTTTCTGAAAATTTGTTGAATGGGGATCACCATAATCCACAACGAGAGAAAACATTGTGTAGTGTACATTGTGCCATCCTAGATATCATTGAATGTTATTAACAAAGAAGAGGACCTTATTGGGTAGATTTCGTTGGTTAACAATTATGTTGGCTAGCAAGGTTTGGGGATTTTCTTTGATGAATTTTGAACAATTGTTAGATATAGGCATAATGTATAATTTTGAAACTAGTGGCTAGGTAGAAAATAGGAAGTATCTTCCAGATCTTTTGAAAAACAATTGTCATGTAGTGATTCACAATTATCCTTCATAGTCCTCAATGGATTTAAACTTTGAAACATTTTTTCAATGATCGAATAACGACTTGATAAGATTTGTCCATGAAGCTAAATATTAAAACCTATAATCTCAAGGGAACATGTACAGATAGTAAAAGGGAGATTTTTAAGGAAGTTAGTGGCCATTTGCAATCTACATCCTAATTTTCTTCTCCTATAATAAATCAAAATTTAATTATCTTTTATTTGCTAAAAGTTGTTGCATTGGGAAATTCACCACAACAATACATGATGAGGAGGAAGGAAACACAATTTGCATTGTAGCATCTTGTCTAGATCGGGACAAGGGACCTATGTTTTTACTATGGAAATGAGGGTTTTTAACTAGTCCTAATACTATTCTCAAATAGAAAAGTCCAAATTGAGTGCCACTCATTCCTTTGGAAAGAAAACATACCATTTTATTTTAGGTGAAATTTTCAAAAGTAAATTGAAAAAATTGGACATGTGGTGCAGGCCATACAATTTTTCTCTCTTGAAAGGGACAAAAACAACAAGTTTTGGGAAAGATACCATAATTTTTTTTTGGAATATAAAATTTAATAAAACTTATGGAATTGCAAAGAAGACATATGAAACTACCACATACCAAAATTTTAAAATTAGAGGTGCATAAATTTCAAATTTATATTAGGTACAAGAAAACCCCAAATGGTGCTTGCCAACATAATTGTCAACCAACAACATATCTAGTCATAGGGTCCTCCCCATTTAAAAACATAGGTATCTTTCTACCATTTATCACCATGCTGTAATCCAATATTCACAAAAAAATTCATTCCAAAAAACATCTTTAAAAAAAAAATCATTACAAAGAAATTTCATTAGAAACATTTTGTTGTTTTCCTATAATGACAAATGACACAAAAAATCTCTACATATGCATCTATCTATTTTTCTATCCATTTGATGATACCAAATGATTCTAAATTTAAATGTTGTCTTCTGAATTTATTTCCATATGTTGCATGTATTGTTACTTAACAACTACTAAATCACATTGTATGTGCTATTCTCATATTATAATCAATCTAAATCGAGGTTCTATGTTCATAAAATGTGGACTCGTTTAGTAGGAATATAAATATTTAAGAAATATCATTTGTAATGTCCTCATCCTCTTGATAGAGGCTTGGAGAGACTCAATAGTCTAGATGTCCCCTCTAGACTATAGTCTCATGAGAAAAAAGGGACTAAGAGGCACCAAAGTAATCACTATGAGGATAAATGTTATATTATTAAAGTGACTTTGGGGAAAAATAGAAAATTAAGTTAAGTGACTAATATGAGGAAAAGTGAAGAAAATAACTTTAGGAGCCAAGAAAATAATTTAAATGAAAATTAGACACTAGAGTATAAAAGAAAAAGGAGGGTGCTTCACTCCATAGTCTTTTCATTTTACACTATACATATTGAGATCTCAAGCTTAGATGTTTTGAGGGTTTTGGGAGAACAAACCCTAGAGAACAACAAGGAGGTGAAATATCCCTATGTTCCTGGTCCAAGCTTGGACAAGGAGGTGAAAGATTCCTGCCTCACCATTCTATTCAACCATATGTTAATTTCTACAAGGGAAGAATTAGACATGGCACAAATATGAAGGTTTTCTGCAGGTGGGGCACACTGTTTGGAGGAGATTGGTTCGATTTGAGGAGAAGAAGGAAGATCTAAGGAAAAACTCTTCTCTGGAGTGTTTGCTAGGTCCTGAGCGTCATTCCTCACTTTATATTGGAGGATTTATCCTTCTTATTATTTTATTATGGCCATGGAGCGTATTTCTAAAGAGGGGCACATAGTCCATTGAGGATACAGTGAATTGAGGGGCTAGATCTGAAGTTTTGATTGAACAATCTCTTCATATGCACTATACATCTCCCAATCTACAAGTTGGCAACATTTTGCAGGGGTTTAGAGGCCATCTTCAAGGAAACAAAAATTCTTAGCTTGCTTCATCCAGTTGGGGCACATTACAACCAGATTTGAAGGTGCCAAGTCTTCAAGGGAAATCAATTTATATTGTATTGACTTGCAGGTTGTTTTTGAAGGTCAAGGATGTCTCACATCTCTATATTATTGTATATTGGTGGCATATTCAGCCCATACTTCTTTATCTTGCTATATCATCCCAGATCTGCAGATCTTATGTGTAGAGGTCAACTTATTATCTAAATAAAGCTCATATATGAAGTTGTTGCTCATTCTCTTGTGTTGTCTCTCTTGTATCTTGATATTTTCATATGTTGTTGTGTTATCTTCAACATTCATATGCTTTAAAACCCAATAAAACACTTCCAATGCAACTTTGAAGGCAACCTTAAAAAAAATCAAGCAAAATCATACAAACAGATAAAAAAAACACCCAAGTTCCTAGCAAAATCTGCTTGGGAACATTACAGTGGTATCAAAGCACAAATCCTCCTAGCTTGTGGGGATTGGCACATGACTAAATTCATAGGTATATATATATGGGAAGGCATAGAATATAGGCTGAGGAACTTGAAGCAGAAATGGGTAAATCAAGGGATGACAATGAGCAAGGAATGCCACAAGATATAACAGCTGGAGTGGCTAAGGAATTGACGTGATGCCATAAATTAAATATTGGATGTGCCCATGATTTGACGTGATGCCATAAATAAAATATTGGATCAAATATTAATATAAATATTTTAATATAAAAATATTTATATTAATAATAATAAACATTTTTTCCAATTTTTTAAAGACTTTGGGCATATGAGGCTTAACACATGACTTTGTGGATAGGATAAGGGTGCTTAATAAAACGAATATTTTGTATTTTCAACGGGAATATGAAAATAAGGGTAAAAATGAATGAAGTGATGGAACTAAGGGATTTAAATAAGCATTAAGGTTAGGTATAGGTTTGGGATATTTGCCGAATTTTTGACTTATGGAGGACATGACTATTTTGGATGATCAGTTGAGTGAAGGATTTAGGTGATGGGAGCTTGACAGATCTGGTGAAAAAGTTTTAAAATATGAGTGGAAATATAGCGCAAGGACAATATGCTTTAGGAAAAATCAATGCAATTTAGCAGGTGATAACAAGTGCAATAGTTGCATGAATTCATGTCTATCTCGACTTTACTATAGAGAAATTTTCTCTTCCATCACTTCGCAACACTCTTGTTGTCCCAAGACTTTGATTTCCTCCGAAATCTCGTGCTAGATCTATCACTTTCAAAAAGTGACATGCCATCATTTTTATTAGATGGTGTTGGTGATAATTCAAGATTTTTACTTGAATAATTACCTGCTTCTACTGCTTTTCAAAATTCTCCTTCCACATACCTCAACCCTACAAACCAAGACCTTCGCACAACCTCTAGTGGTTGAATGATTCATTGGCCATTAATACCAATACCTCATCCTTTATACCCCATCTTCCTCTAAAAATTCAAGCCAATGCCCTTGGTGTGCCTTACAAAAACACCAAAAGAAGAATCATGATTAATAAGGGAAGTATTTGAACATGGAGAGTTTTTTTACCTCCATTCATGTGTGTGACACTTGGTCATCTTCTTGAAGTTTTTCCAACTGCTCCTCCTGGTTGGATGAAGCTATAGACGAGGCTTCTAAGAAAACACCTTGGTTACATGGTGTCTGGAGAGCATCCTCTATTAACTAAAAATATGTGAAACCATCAACACTTTCATGAAAAGAACCATAACTAGTATACCTACCATGGCCACAAGTTGGCCTGGTCTTGGAGGGAATTTATGTTTCTCTTGTAGTGGAGCATTCCCCAACTTTCTCCTCCATAGCTTGTAGTTGCAGTCGTAGTTTTCTCTTTTCTTCTTCATATTCTTGAAGCAACCTCCTCAATACAACGTTCTCTACTTGAATGGTCTGGTTGATTTATTCAAGCTCACAAAGCCATGCTTTCTTCTTTTCTTTTCCCATGATTATATTCACAATATGAAAAACTGGTTAGACCTGCTCTGATACCACTTGATCTGATATTTTCTGTGAGATATTTCTCTACAAAAATTCTATGATGAGGATCTTTTACTGACGCTTAATCACATGTGAACTGGAGCAAATAATCATTAAGCATAAGCATATGAACGTGGGAAAATTGTCATAATTATGTGCATATGTGCAATTAAATCTCTACTTAATAAAGCGAGAATGCAATAAAAAATCACACATATAATTTTATACCCATGTGTTAATAGAGTTCACCAGACTCTTATGGCTACATCTTCGGATCCTCTTGGAATACAAATCACTTTATTGTCCTTCCTTTAGCGAGGGTTGAAACCTTCTCACAAAATGTTGTACATGCTCCTTACAGGGATGAAACCCAGAGAAACCTTCTCTTACACAAAGAACTTAAGGCTCTCACATAAGTGACATTTCTTCAGACAATTGAAGTACTAAATTCCTCACCATGAAAATCTCTCTCTCCAAGGGGCCTAAGGGGCCTCCCTTAACAAAGCTTACATAAGGAATTTATATAGTTTCACACTCTCCATAATTCAAGGAGATAAGATCCATAAATTTAGGATCTAAATAACAACTCAAGGACAAAAATGAGAAAGCATCTCACCCAACCTATGAGACACTTAACTTCCCCTTGAGACTAGGAAACCACTTGTGATAGAATGAGGAAGAATCCCAAACCAACCTATGAGACTCTCACCCTCTTCTTTAGAATAGAAAAACTAGTTGTAAGGTGGATTCTCACACAAAACTAATTTCCCCTTAAAACTGGGAAACTAATTCGTGAAGTGGATTCTCAGACAACTAATTTCCCCTTTTTAAAAATTAAATTAAAAACACATGATTAATTTCCACTCACTTCAAGTATTAATCATTTTTCCAATTTGAATGAATAATACATGAGTTTCTCATACTCATTTAAAGTATTAATCATTTTTACAATTTAAATGAAGCATTAATCATTGTTTTTAAGCTTTGTCACCTATCATCACTCAACATTTTAATGATCTTCTTCATGGTGTTCAAAGTAATGAATCCTTGTGTGGAGATCCTCTAGGATCATACCTCCCCACAAAAGCACTTTGGGTCCTCCAAAAGTATAGAAAGAAACCATGACTTGAATGTCTGCAACTACCTTTACCAACTTCTAGGAAGAGTCTTACTCTCCATGATGCACTTCCCCACTACTCAATCTGCATAAAAAATCTCTTTGAAAATATGCACCCTTATTCTCCTTCACCTTTGTACTTTGGAATAAGGATGTTGACCAACACTTGCATCAATGAAAGTGTGTATTTAATTCCTTTATCTACATAACAAATGTCTTTGAAAATCCGCACCCTTCTTCTCCTTCACCTTTGTAATTCAGAATGAGGATGTTGATGCCAACACTTTCATCAATTCAATTATGTAGCTAATACTTTAATATGCATAAAAAATGTCTCTGAATTACCACACCCTTCTTTTCCTTCACTTTTGTAGTTTAGAATGAGGATGTCGATGCCAACACTTACATCAATGCAAATATATAGCTGAAAATACATGGATTACAACTTTTGCAACATTTTCAAAGCAGTACCATACTTTCCAAGAGTTTATAAAACACTCATGGAAAAGTTTTGCAATGATTGCCAAAACATGCATAGGAAAAAATGATGCCTCTTACTCAACAATGACTACAAGACCGATTACAATATTGCCAACAAGGCTTAACAAATTTTAGGCATAGAACAAAATTTTTTCACTCTCAACATCACCTAAGAGTAGCTAATCAAAACCTTTTACATCGATTTCAAGGAAACATGCTCATTATCATCACACTCGTCTCGCAATTCTAAGACTTTTGACTGTAAACATGACTACTTTATGTTGAAGTGTCAAAATGGACTCTTACAACACCGTCTCAGTTTGCATGCAAGGCTCAACCAATGAATTTCATGCAATAATTCACATCTTACTGCCTTGCTACAACACTCAAAGATCACCAAAATCTGCATTATACATTCATCCTCTTGCAATTTCCAAAAAGAGGCAAAAAACATAAATGCATGAAACTTACATTGGGTTTCATGCCAAGGTGCTCAACCAGCTGCTCAACTCTCAACTAACATAGCACCAGCAGGTCTGTCTCATAAATATACAACTTTTGACTGTAAACTTGACCCTGTTATGAAAGGTGCAACTCTACCTCAAAAAACATGCCAAAACATTAATGGCAAGCATGGGTTTCTGCCATGAGTCCTCAGATCGTTTGCTCATATCTAGAAATGATCTGCACTGTTGGACTTGTCTCAATAAATCATGCAAAAATGACTATAATTTAGTCAAATTTCGTCACTGTCATTTCTGACCCCTCTTGGGCTCTCTACCTTGAAATTCATTCCATAACAGTTCGTATAAGCCTGCATTAATTACATAACTATCTCGAAATACATGCCTGTACCTGGGCATGTGGATCCTTTCCCTGGCAGATGAATGAAACTATTTTTAAATAAATATTGTTGGGCGAATATACCAACATGCCAATTTTGGTGCATTGGTAAGTGGGCTACAAAGTTTGGGGGAGGTCCCAGGGTCAAACCCATGGACCTCCCCGTTGGGAATATGGTTATGTTTTGGTTTAAACATAGTTTTAAAAGTATATTAAATATAAAAAATATGTCAAAATTAATGTGTTGGTTGGCTTTCGACCAATCCGGTGGTCCCTTTTTAATTTTGATTTTAGGACCCTAGCCCTCATTGGGTAAATTCAGGCTGCCATGTGGAAGCCTATGATTGGCCCATGTGGCACCTATTCAACCGCACTATGAGTGACACATATCCTACTCAGTCAGCATACAATGCCCCATCAACATCCCAATCAACATCTGTGTCAATGCCATGTCATCCGTCGTACATTCCAGCTAGTAGACACACCATCCAACATACATCTTAGTCAGCAAACATGCCATCCACCGTAATTCTCATTCAACGGACACATTAGTGCCACATCAACTTCCATATTTTCCAATCAACTGACACATCGACACCATGTCACTTCTATATTTCCACGACATCATCTCACGTCAGTGCCACATCACCTTCGTACTGCCATGTGGTGTCTGTATGTCTACCACATAGTGTCCATACGTCTGCCACGTGGCGTTTGTACGATTGCCACATGGTACATTTTTACTAGTCCAATTGGACCCCCGAAAGTGACAAAAATGCGTGACATGTGGTAGCATGTGGTGCTACCATGTCAACATGCTGAAGTCAACACAATACAAACTTCACCAGATTTGCCTTTTTGCCAAAAATTTCAGAACTCCATAACTTTTGCATCCAGATTCTATTTGAGGTTTCATTTGTGTGGTTTAAAATCTCTCGATGATCTCTTTGAATTGGTGTTGGTTTTGTCGAATTATGGGAACTTTGATTTTTGGCCATTTTTTTTCGACTGAGGAGGATCCACTTGGATCAAGCCTCCAACTGCATAGGCTCTTGTACGAGCTTCTTGCTTGGTGTGCGATGGAGCTCAGGGTGAAGCTTCCAACATTTACCGATCCAATGACCACTCATTTTGCAGTGAGTGCAATAGTGTTGTGACTTCATGTCTATCTCGCCTTTAATGTAGAGAGATTTACTCTTCCATCACTTTGAAACACTCTTGTTGTCCCAATATTTTTGAGGAGACTTTGATTTCCTCCATAATCTCGTTCTGGATCTATCACTTTCAGAAAGTGATGTGCCATTATTTTTATTAGATGGTGTTGGTGATGATTCAAGCTTTTTGCTTGAAGAATTACCTGCTTCTGTTGCTTTTGAGAATTCTCCTTCAACATACCCCAATCTTGCAAACTGGGGCCTTCCTACAACCTCCAGTGGTTGAATGATGCCTTGGCCATTAATACCAAGACCTCCTCCTTTATACCCCATCTTCCTCGAAAAATTCAAGCCAATTCCCTTGGCATGCCTTTCAAAAACTTCAAAAGAAGCATCATCATTAATAAGGGAAGGAATTGAACATGGAGATTTTTTTACCTCCATGCATGTGTGTGACACTTGGTCATCTTCCTAAAGTTTGGCCAACTGCTCCTCCTGGTTGGATGAATCTATACATGAGGCTTCTAGGAAACCACCTTGGTTACTTGGTGTCTGGAGAGCATCCTCTATTAACTAACAATATGTGCAACCATCAACACTTTCATGAAAAGAACCATAACTAGTATACCTATCATGGCCACAAGTTGGTATGGTCTTGGAGGAACTTTATGTTTCTCCTGTAGTGGAGCATTCCCCAACTTTCTCCTCCATGGCTTGTAGTTGCAGTCGTAGTTTTCTCTTTTCTTCTTCAGATTCTTGAAGCAACCTCCTCAATTCAACGTTATTTGCTTGAATGGTCTGGTTGATTTCTTCAAGCTCACGAAGTCATGCTTGCTTCTTTTCTTTGCTCATGATTATATTCACAATCTGCAAAACTGGCCAGACCTCCTCTTATTCCACTTGATCCAAGATTTTTTGTGAGATATTTCTCTACAAAAATTATTTGATGAGGATATTTTACTGACGCTTAATCACATGTGAACATGAGCAAATAATCATTAAGCATATGCATGTAAACGTGAGCAAATTTTCATAATTATGTGCATATGTGCAATTAAATCTCTACTTAATCAAGTGAGAATGCAATCAAAACTCATAGATATAATTTGATACCCATGTGTTAACAGAGTTCACAGACTCTTCTAGCTACATCTCCGGATCCACTTGGAATACAAATCACTTTATTGTCCATCCTTTAGTGAGGGCTGAAACCTTCTCACAAAATGTGGCACATGCTTCTTACAATGATGAAACCCAGAGCAAACTTCTCTTACACAAAGAACTTAAGGCTCTCACATAAGTGACATTTCTTCAAACACCAAAAGGACTACATTCCTCACCATGCAAAGCTCTCTCTCCAAGGGGCCTAAGGGGCCTCCCTTAACAAAGCTTACATAAGGAATTTGTATAGTTTCCCTCTCTCCACAATTCAAGGAGACAAGATCCAGAAATATAGGATCTAAATAACAACTCAAGGAAAAAAATGAGAAATCATCTCAACCAACCTATGAGACCCTTAACTTCCCCTTGAGACTAGGAAACCACTTGTAATAGAATGAGGAAGAATCCCAAACCAACCTATGAGACTCTCATCTTCTTCTCGAGAATATTAAAACTAGTTGTGAGGTGGATTCTCACACAAAACTGATTCCCCCTTAAAACTAGGAAACTAATTTGTGAAGTGGATTCTCACACAACTAATTTCCCCTTTTTACAAATTAAATGAAAAATACATGAGTAATTGCCACTCACTTCAAGTATTAATCATTTTCCCAATTTGAATGAATAATACATGAGCTTCTCCTACTCATTTAAAGTATTGATCACTTTTACAATTTCAATGAAGCAACAATCATTCTTTTTATAATTCGCCACCTATCATAACTCAACATTTTAATGATCTTCTTCATGGTGTGCAAAGTAATGAATCCTTGTGTGGATATCATCCCTGATCAACCACAAAATAAAAACAAACAAGATGGAATCCTACATATCCATATAAATGTACTTGATGCAAATTTTGTTTTTGGAATGTTGTTTACAAACATCGCAATGGTATGCCATTTCAATTATTCGTTCATGATCGGCTTTTGTCATTTCCCATTTTCTAACTTTCGATTTTTTCTTTGATTGAACATCTACTAACTTTATGAACATTTCACATACCAAATGACTATATTGACAACTTATGACATCCGACTGCTAGTCTTGAAAGTGAACATGAATTTTAGTTTCATGGGTTTCTTGAAAAAAATAGCCTTTCAATATGATGGATCCTCTTTCATATACAAAATCGTTATCATTGTAATCCTCCAATAACCTCATCTTTCTTTCCGTGCACCGCATCAAATAATATTTAACGTTTTCATCATTGTCTACAGGTTCAACCACAACAAATACATCTCCTGCAAATAAATCCGCATATGCCAACAAACAAATCGTCAGATAAACATTCACAATTCCACATACTATTTAAATTATAATTTATATATATTTTATATCTAGACATGATCCAAAAACGAAGGTATTACTGATAAATTGCAAGATAGTTTAATGTACTTTATGCATCGGATTGATAAGAATGCGAAATACATAAACTTATTATCTTGTTTGCGGAATATCAAATGTGACTTTTACTTGATGCTTATTAATGAATAAAGAGAT
This sequence comes from Picea mariana, assembly GCA_032191745.1. Lineage (NCBI taxonomy): Eukaryota > Viridiplantae > Streptophyta > Pinopsida > Pinales > Pinaceae > Picea > Picea mariana. The sequence continues at coordinate 134,621 of JASDQU010102026.1, forward strand.
CAACCATTAATATTCATGCTGCAAATTAGGACAAGTTGAAAGGGAAATTTCTCGAGTAGCCGGGGAAGGATGAAGGGATTTCGCTCTGCAAAAACCCTAGACCTACCTAAGTCGACGGACTGAACACAGACCCAAGATCACCAACACGAATTTCTCCAAGCGGCGCACCTCCTAGCTCGGCTCTTACTGTTACAGAAGGATGGGCGCAGGGGAGGGGGGGCAACCCCCCTCGTACCGAAATGTTGCAGCTAATGAAAAATCGGGGCCCAAATCCACGCGGCCCGCCTTTGAGCCGCCGCCTCAGATGCGCGAGCAGATACTAGCCAAGGAACAAGGTTTCAAAGCGGATATGGAAACTGATGCCGACACATCTCAACCGAAGCAGCCACGAAGATGGGAACCGGGAAAGTGCATCCCACAAACAGAGAAACCACCGCGCTACCTCATCAGCTCAACCAGAGTAGGTGAACATATGCAGTTCATGCGGGAACACACACTCATCGGCAAGTTTTTAGGGCTATGGCCGGCTGAGCGAGACCTCAATAAGTGGATAAAGCACTGGTGGAACCCCAAAGGTGAGTATGAGCTCCAACTAAGCTCCAAGGGTTTCTTCACAATCATCCTTTACAATCTAGAAGACAAGGACATAATCTTTGAAAATGGACCACACTTCTTCAACTCGACAGGCCTGTTCCTTCGCTTCTGGACCGAAAGATTTAATCCGGATAAAGAAGACTTCACCATGGCGCCTGTCTGGATCCGTTTGTATTCCCTCCCGCAGGAGTTCTGGTTGGAAGAGATTTTAATGGGCATTGGAAACACCCTAGGGCAATATGTGAAGGCGTCAGAGGCTACCCGATACCGGAAATATACTTCATACGCCAGAATCTGTGTTTATATGAACATTTCAAAAGCACTCCTTGGTGCAGTAACCCTTGAATACCAGGATGAGGAATGGCTACAAACTCTGGACTACGAACATATTCCCTTTAGATGCCGCAGATGTCATGAACATGGCCACCTCTATCGAGACTGCCCTCTTCTCAAGCAAAACGCCAACGCAAAGGAGAGCAAGCAGACAGATGGCTTCACCACAGTCACAGCCAAGAAAAGAAACCCAGTAAAGAAACATCCGGTGGACCCCAAACCTAACATAGCTACCAAGAACCCTTATGAGATCCTCGAGCAACTACCAGAAGAGGAGGAGGTGCAAAATCCGCTCAAGCATCCCCAACAGTCGCAGATGGAGAACATGCACCCCAACCTCCCCCCTCAAAACCAAGAAGGCCACATGGAAGACAGAGAATAGGGAGAAGGGGACATGCCAATGATTCTGGACGACAGAGAGTTAGCAGGGATCGATCTGGAAAAGCTGGAAGAAGCCCTCAACCAAAAGAACCTGCAAACTCTCCCGGAGGAACAACTACGCAAGGTGCACAAAGTCTTTTTGAATTCCTCAGCCGGATCCACTGCCCGCCTAGGCATCGCACTGGACCAGAACTCTGGCTCGAAGAAAATCCTCCGTGAAAGCAGGAGAAGAGGCCGTAAACCAGCGCATTAGCTAATCAAGGAAGCAGGGAACCTCCTGATCAACTCAGGACAGATACAGAAGCTTTCGGAGGGTTACCTCCACTCCTCACCCCCTTCTTAATGATGAAGATCGTAACATGGAACATAAGAGGCCTGAATGGGAGATCCAAGCAGCGGATCCTCTGAGAAAGTATTATTGCAGAAAAACCAGACATGCTACTGCTCCAAGAAACCAAATGCAAAGGGGCAGAGGCGGAAGCAATCTTCCCTCGTATATGGCGAGAATGTAACTCCATCACAACGGACTCCACAGGGGCATCTGGTGGCTTGGCCATATTATGGAATCCAGCCAACATAACCATCATCAACTCCTTCACAACCTTCAGCACAATCACGGCTCATTACACAATAATGGGCACGAACCAGGAAGGTGACATCACCAATGTGTACGGACCCCAAGGAAACCAGGACAAAGACAAATTCATGGAGCGGCTCAAGCTAATCAAAACGCTGATAACTATCCCAAATTGGATCATCGGTGGCGACTTCAACATGATCCTGACACTGGAAGAAAAATCTGGAGGCATCAAAAGACTGGAGCAAGACAGTGGTAAGTTTAAGACTCTCATTGACCACCTCCGCTTAGTTGACATAGAAAATTGTAATGGTACCTTTACGTGGTCCAATCGAAGATCGGGCAATCAGCACATTGCCAGCAGATTGGATCACTTTCTAGTAACAGAGGAAATCATGGAATCAGGGGTCACACTGGAAATCCGGATACTACCGAAAGCGGGTTCCGACCACTGGCCACTAGGTCTGCAGATAGACATGGGGGAGCCGCCCAGATACAAGCCGTTTCTCTTTGAAAAATTCTGGCTCTCCCATCCGGACTTCAACCAACTAGCCAAATCTTGGTGGGAGCAAGCAGAAGTTGACCACGACACCTGCATGTACAAATTCCAGCAACGCTTAAAAAACTTTAAGCAGAAACTAAAGCGATGGAACAAAGAAAGCTTTGGAAACATCACGCAAAGCATACAGATCATTGAAAGACGGCTGGAGGAAATCCAAGAAATATTCATTACAGGGTCTAGAACAGAAGAGCTCATGCAGGAAGAGGAACAACTTCAGCTGCAACTAGAAGAGCGCAGAAAACAAGAGGAAATCCTCTGGAGGCAGAAATCCAGAGTGCAATGGCTTAAAGAGGGGGAAAAAAACACTAAGTTCTTCCACAAAGCCATGATGCATCGCAGGCACATCAACAGGATCGCTCATCTTGAGGACAGCCAGGGAAATCTCATCCGAGAGCACTCCAAAATTGAGGACGAACTGCTCAGACTCTATCAAGACCTCATGAAAGAACCGGTAACTGACAGATCAGAGGCTATCAGTAGAGTTACCAAACATATACCAACTCTCATCACCCCGGAACAGAATGCGGCCTTAACCTGGCCCATCACCCAGGAAGAAGTCGACCAAGCAGTAAAGGCCATGCCTGCAGGCAAAGCCCCAGGCCCGGACGGGTTCACCACGGATTTCTTCCATCACTGCTGGGATCTGATTGGAAAAGAAGTATGGGAAGTAGTAGAAGAGTCAAGAACTTCGGGACTGGTACTGCCAGCTCTCAACGCCACCTTCCTCACGCTTATTCYGAAAGAGGAACGAGTCACTAATCCCARGCAYTTCCRGMCTATAGCCCTCTGCAAYGTCATCTACAAAATCATCACTAAGGTCATAGCCACTAGGCTCAAACCCATCCTGCCCTTCGTCATCTCCCCGGAGCAGTCTGGATATGTGGAAGGAAGACAAATCATGGACAGCGTCATCTTGGCTCACGAGATCATACACTCTCTCAAAACTTCTCGAACTCCAGGTATGCTAATAAAACTTGATCTTTCTAAAGCTTTTGATAGGGCCAGCTGGCAGTACATCAGGGCAGTCCTACACGCCTTTGGGTTTGATAAAGAATGGACAAGCTGGATTTTAAATCTTCTCTCTTCCACCTTCTTCTCCATTCTTGTCAATGGTGTGCCTTCTAAGCCCTTTGCGCCCTCTAGAGGAATCAGACAGGGAGACCCCCTCTCCCCTTTTCTTTTCATTCTCCTCGCGGAAGGCCTGGGACGTTATCTCAAAGCTGCAGTAGCTGAAGGCTCACTCAAAGGCCTCCCGTTGCACAACCTCCAACCTGCGCTCTCCCACAACCAATTTGTAGACGATACTCTTCTTCTGAACTCGCCCTCGGCCCAAGAAGCCACCAAGCTGTGCTCTATTCTTTCAGACTTCACCGAAGCCTCTGGTATGACCCTCAACCTAGATAAATCTAAGCTTTATTTCTTCAACACTCCTGCTCCAGTCCAACGACATATCTCCAGACTCTTAGGAATACCTAGGAGCTCCCTTCCGTCCAAGTATCTAGGCGTTCCTCTAACTGGGGCTGCGACCTCTTCCATCTCCTGGGACAACCTCCTCCTCTCCATCTCCAATAGAATGCGCAATTGGGCCTTCAGACCCCTCAATCTAGCCTCTCGCCTGGTTCTTCTCAAGTCGGTCTTG
>JASDQU010102026.1:141628-156090 GCA_032191745.1 Picea mariana
AGGAATACCTAGGAGCTCCCTTCCGTCCAAGTATCTAGGCGTTCCTCTAACTGGGGCTGCGACCTCTTCCATCTCCTGGGACAACCTCCTCCTCTCCATCTCCAATAGAATGCGCAATTGGGCCTTCAGACCCCTCAATCTAGCCTCTCGCCTGGTTCTTCTCAAGTCGGTCTTGTAGGCGCTGCCCACTTACCTTTTTACGGCTCTGGTAGCCCCAAAAAAAGTCATCAAAACTATTCGAAATATGCAAAGAAACTTCCTTTGGCAAGGCCTTCAACCCAACAAGAAATGGGCTCTAGTCAACTGGGACAGGCTGTGCATGCCCAAACTTCAAGGAGGGCTGGGACTTCGTGACCCAGGAAAACTAAATCAAGTGATGGGGGCCAAAATCTGGTGGAGATGGCTGAAATACCCTGCAGCAGCATGGGCACAATTGTGTCAGCGCAAGTACGCCCCTCTCACGCCGGAAGACTAACTAATCAGACACAACAACTGCATACAGGGCTCTAATATCTAGAACACGGCCTGGCAAAATTGCGCTTTGGTTCAGAACCACGCTTTCTGGGAAATAAACGATGGTGGCAGTGCCCTCTTCTGGCAAGACTCATGGCAACAGCTTAAGCCTCTGGATTCTCTGGAGGAATTAAATGAACTCAAAAGAGCCCTCCACCAGCACACCCCGCAAAAAGTCAAAGAGTTCTGGGCAGAACAAACTACGCAGCAGCAATGGCGTCGCTGGAAAATCTCGCATCAAGAGCTTGATGTCCCGGAAAATCTAGATCTGCAGCATTGGCAAACCCAAGCCTCCAACAGGAAAATCCGATATAGAGAAGGGCCGGACATCCTGTGGTGGGGATACACCCCAGCTGGGATCTTCACCATCAAGGAAGCTTACTCTCTCCATGTGAACCAACAGGAACGAGCAACAGAGCCGATCTGGAGTAAAGTCTGGAATCCAGTTCTCTGGCCCAAAGTCTCCACCTTCCTTTGGCTGGTGGCGCATAATAGAACTCTGACATGGGACAACCTTCGGAAGAGAGGCCTTATTGGACCCTCCTGCTGTATTTTGTGCCGGCAAGAAGAGGAAACCAAGGAGCACCTCTTCAACGCCTGCTCCTACAACCAACAGATCTTGGATTATGGAGCGCAACTCATGCGCAAATCCAGCCGAAACCGAAGCTGCATCAATAGCACAATTGAGAGCTGGGACAACGTATCCTTCAACAACCCCATTTTAAACTGCATCTGGACCCTGTTACCAGGATTCACACTCTGGCAAATCTGGAAGGAGCGGAATAAAAGAATATTCCATTCCCTCTCCTGTCCACCATAAGTTACATGGGAAAAAATCAAATCCCTAATAATCGAAACCGTTCGAAGTAAGCCTTGGACTGAAGCAGATCAGCAAGGCAGCCCCGGTGACCTCATCATTCTTCATTATTGGCAGGCCACAACCAACTTCCACCATACGCAAATCCGCCACAGAGGTTTACGTACTAGTCCCACCATTTGGTCCCCCCCTCCCGAGCCTTTCATCAAAGTCAACTTTGATGGCGCTTCCAGAGGCAACCCGTGACCGGGAGGTTATGGGGTAGTGATACGAAATTCGGAAGGGGAAATTCTAGATATGGAGGCAGGCTACCTCGGAGACACAACCAACAATGTGGCAGAGTTAACAGGGCTCCTCCGAGGACTCCAAAGAGCCATAGCTAAAGGCCATCACAAGATTCTTCTAGAGGGAGACTCCCAAGTGATCATCAGGCTCACTACCAAAATACTCCATGGCAGCAACCCAGACAAGCTCTCACCAAGCTGGAGACTCCACAGCCTGTTAGCTGAGTTCACTCTCCACCTTCAACCGCACTATAGCATCATAACTTCACACGTCAAGCGTGAAGCGAACAAAGTTGCGGATCACCTGGCTAATATGGTAGTGGACACGGGCAAGGAACTCATATGCTGGGAAGGCCAAGGCTCACCAGGCTCCGAGGTTTTCACGCGATGCCAAGCTCTCGCCCACAAAGACCTTCACTTCCCGGATGGGGTGACAGGGTGATTCAAGCGACCACGTGGAGGCGAGCGGGGAAGTGGCGGCATGGGACTACCCGGCTCGCACCAAAGGAACATTAATACGCCATGAATTCGCACCAGCGCAGTCACTCATGGAGCCTGCCCGCACAGGGGGAAGGTACCAGCACTAAGCTGCAAACTTTAATGTTGGAAGCGATGGCGGTGATAATTGCAATTGGCATATTGCTCGGGTTCATAGCTCGCAGGGTCACTCCGGATTGTCGAGAGTGCTTGGGACACTCTGCCGCACAGCAGCTTCGACCTCACCACCATATTATTCACGACCCACTGACAGAGCCGCTCTATCTGTTCGCGTCACCCCGTTGCTTCGTTATGCCTCGGCTCAGAGGGACCCCTCGACGCGGAGCAGCATGGCAGGCGGCCAAATCGCGCAGAAAGCGCCAGGAGACTTTTGTAAAATCCATGGCTGTAGCAGCCAGGAGAAGAAGAATGAGGGGCTGGGCAATTATTGAGGAGGAAATCCCAGGCGCAGAATAAGACAACCCCCCTGTTCTCACCCTGTTCACGGTCCCTGAACACCGGAATCCCTGCTCGCATTTTGATCAGGCAGAGGCCAGCGGAAGGAGCAACCGCGACGACAGTGGCAAGGACGCACCTTACTCTCCCTGCTATATTGTGGAGGAACTGCCTCCTGAACCCACCAGGCCCGACCCCGAAGAACACAGGCAGAAAGCGAATGTAGGCGCCGACCCAGCACAGTCACACACAGCAGCCGAGGACTACCTCAGACTCATCTTCGACGTGCGCCACTTCTTAGACGACCTGGTCTTTCGAACTGGGCGACTGGAGCAGAGGATGGACTTGTTTTTTGCAGCACATTCACGAGCTACGCAGAAGAAGCACTGTCCAACGTGTGCCAGACCATATGCCTTTCCTGCGTGCTGGCGGCATACTGAAGCGGCCGACATTCACATGGACTCCAAGGTCACATGATGCTCCGACCTAACTCTTGCTTGTGGTTTTGTTTGGACAGTCTAGGCATGAAGAAATTTAGCTCTGTTTATGTTTTAGATTTAGATGCAAACTTTAGTTTTCTGAAACAACCTGCTACTCCTGGTTTCCTACGGGCGGGAGATAGCTCTGTGAACTTGGTTAATTTTTCCACCTTTCGTCTGGTCTGTAACTATGCTGACATGTGGAAAGACATGGGTAAAGGGAGGTCTAACTGCCCTGGTTTCCTGCTAAGGCGGGGCAGCTGGCATCCCCGACAGTGTTGTATTTTGTCGATGGCAATATAAAAGGTTCCAACTCTTTTTTATTTAAAAAAAAAATGTTGCAAATTAAGAGAATAGGACATCAAAATAGAAAGAGAAATAGAGACAAGAGGTTGATAATGGAGTTCACCAATCATTGGTTACATCTCCGGGCCTGCTTCCAAGTGGAGGACCTCTTTATTGCTCTTTAAATGCTCAAAGTTCTCTTACATAGGCTCTTTTCTGTTACATTATATGCTTCAGATCTGTTATGCAAGACCTCCTTTCTCAGATTCATGCATGCATCATCAAATTCCTCTCAACAACATGAGAAAAATGCCTCTCAAAACATGAGAAAAGGCCAAAAATTACAAACTGCTCCTTCAAATCCCTGCATCAAAAGTTGTCTTCCAAGCTTCAAAAAGCCTGGTTTATATAGTTTTCATGCTTAGATGAGGAAGCCCAACTTCCCCCAAGAATCTGGCCTCTTTTTTGGATCAAATCCACCTCCAAATGGCCAAGATATCCTAAAAAAACCAGTTTCTGGTCATAATATCAGGCAAAAATAATTAAAAATTACATAACAGGGTTAAAAAACCCACTTTTAGTTAATTATAGGGCTTTAGCCCCTCTTGCTGCCCCCCCCCCCAATACTCGATCATATGAGCTAAAATTGGCCAAGCGCTAGCCCAAAGGGCTAAGCGTTGGCCCTAATCTCGCGCTAACTCCTGGTTTTGGGGCACAATGCATGGGACCTCGGCCTAGAATGAGCCGTGCCCTAAGAGATAGGCCGTATCCAAACTCATGCGCTTGTTTGTTATGCATAGGCTCCCACTCCCTTGGTTTTATGGCGTGAAATATGGTGTTAAAACGTGGGCTGGGGCTATGCCCCAACCCCCTTTTCGCCCACATAACAATACATTAAAATTTAAATAATTTGTTCTATTTAACAAGTAACATATGTGGCGCGTTGGTGTTGGGCCATTTCTCAAGTCATTTGCTTGGTGGGTTGGTCATGGGTTCAAAGCCCATGGACCTCAAAACATTTTTGAAACTTGCCACACATGTTTTGACTGGGTGCCACGTGGCTGCCCATGCCTGGGCCATGTGGCACCACCACATTTGCCTAAATATTGACAAGTGTCACACTGCCATTGGTCCAAGTCTGCATCATTTGCCCAGTCACATGTCGCCACTTGTATCTACCACATCAGCATCATGAGGTGTCTTTGGTGATGTCATGCTGACGTTAGCATTGACTTTTTGTCAGTTTGACCTTTGACTTTTTAGCTTTTTGAGAAAATGGTCAGAGTGCGATAACTCTCGCATACATAGCCCATTTGATAAAGTAAATATATGGCCAGAATTAGCGCGACGAGCCAGTCACAATGGAATTGGTTTCACTCATTTCCGAGAACTTTCATTTTTGAGCATTTTTTGAGCCTGGGTAGCCTCCTGGATCATTCCTCCCCACTTTGGAAGATTTTGGACCACCAAAAGTATGCTTTTACTTAGGTAATAAGTGAGGGTATTGCCTTCCCACTTGTTCTTTATCGCCCATCCTTTCTTCTTGGACAGTAATCACCTGACCAATCACAACAAACATGAAAACTGAGATAGCTTTGTTTATCAAAGTAATTATCCCATCAATCGCACAATCATCTACATTCTTTGTCGCATTTTACAACAATAAACCACTGAATAGCAACAAACTAAACAACAATACTGAGTATGTGAATGAAAAAGAAACAACATGCTTCCCCTTTTGAACAGGAACATTAATCAAATTATGCAGCTGAACCTCATGCTGTACCCCTGGTGACACTTCATGACTGTTAGAAACATATGGAATCATCTCATGTTCAGCATCGCTAACTTCCTGTTTTGTTACAGACATAAGTGTTAAATTTTTTCTTGCATTTACCATTCTTTTTAACTGCCCTGTAGCTGCAAAAGACCTGTCAGTTTTCATGCGATGAGCACAAACAATGTACTCTTTCCCATCTTTCTTGAATCAATATTTATTCTCCTCCATGTAGAATATGGATTTCCTATCATAAATGTATGGGCTTCCCAGTACAATTCCACATATGTCCAGTGGCACTATATCAAGCTCTACTTCATCAACATAACTAGAAGTGATTGCAAACTTGATTTTACATTGCTGGGTTACTTGTAAATTATTATCACCACATATCCACCCCAATAGATATGGTTTAGGATGTGGCTTTGTTTCATGTCCCAAGTTATTTACAACCTCTTCACTGATTAGGTTGGCTTGTGATCCACTGTCTACAAGAGTATCAACTTTAACATTATGTGTTATAACCCTTATGTGGAAAAGTTCACTCCTTTTACACTCATCATTTACAACAACTGAATTAGAAGAGCTAATACTTGCAACATAATTTATACCTCAGATTCCCATAGCTACAACTTGTGTCTCATCACCAAAATATGATCCAAGATCCACTTGAATTGTCGCAGCTATGGTATTCTTCCTTCCGTGGTTGGCATACTTCTTTGGCTTCAAGTCAGGATGTAAGACCCAACAACGATCTTCATCATGGCCTACTTTCTTGCAATGCTTGCAAGTAGGCTTCTCCTTTCTTGTTGTGGATGTCTTCTTCTCTTTCTCTTTCCTTTTCCTTGCATCCTTTCTTTGCCAAGTATATGTAGAAACACTATCACCAACATTCCCTTTACTTGATTCAATGTGAATGGCTTGTACACATACTTCATCAAAGTTAGAAGGATTTAACATAAAAATAGTGTGCTTGAGATAAGAATGTAAACCACCAATATATTTTAGGAGTGTCTCTTGTGTATATAACGGAATACCCAAATTTAAAGATTTCTTACGAAATATTTGAGTATATTCTTGTACACTTTGATCTTTAACTTGCCTTAAACTTTTCCAATTCATCATTTCCTATTTCATGTATGCTAATGGATAGAATTGTTTCTTCAAAGCAGTGATAAAATCATTCAAAGAAGAGATTGTTTTACCATTTTTATTGAGATCATCCTTAGTTTTTCTTTCCCACCATATGAGAGCTGTGCCTACCAATTTGAGACTTGCAAGTTGGATATTTGTTTCATCATCAACAATCCTTTGTATCTTGCAATAGACTTCTAACTGTCTCACCCAATTATCTAGTTTTTCTGCATCTAATTCACCATCATAAGTGGGTAATTGAAACTTCACATCTAACTTTAATAAAGGCATATCAAAAGAATGATGAGTTTTCTTAGGTTTCTTATCCTTGGAGGGATGTACAATTGCTTCACTTGTAGATGACAAGGATGAAGGAGAAGAAGGTTCCAAAGGTCCACCACCTCCAACTCCTCCTTCTGCTCTTACTGAAGATTCACCTTCTTCAACTTTTGGATTTCTTCACTCTCCTCTTTCATGATAAAGTTCCTCTACCATGGCTTTCATCAGTTGAAATGACTCAAATAAATCATCCTCAGATGCAAAAGGACCTAGTTTTCTCGGTGAAGACATCTCTTGTTTATGCGGTCTCCTTTGAATCTCTGTATTGAGAGCCTCAATTTAGCCTTCTCCTTGCTTGATTTTTTCTCTAGTGAGCATCCAATGCTTGCAATTCCTGTCAAACCTTCAAAACCAAATGCTATGATACCATAAAATTGATCCAAAAATGAAGGTATTACTCATAATTGCAAGTTAGTTTAATGTACTTTATGCATCGGATCGATAAGAATGCGAAATACATAAACTTATTATCTTGTTTGCGGAATATCAAATGTGAATTTTACTTGATGCTTATTAATGAATAAAGATATCAGCCATTAATATCCATGTTGCAAATTAAGAGAATAGGACAACAAAACATAAAGATAAATAGAGACAAGAGGTTAATAACGGAGCTCACCAATTGTTGGCTACGTCTCCAGGCCCACTTCCAAGTGGAGACCTCTTTATTGCTCTTTAAATGCTCAAAGTTCTCTTACATAGGCTCTTTTCTATTACATTACATGCTTCAGATATTTTGTTCAAGACCTCCTTTTTCAGATTCATGCATGCATCATCAAACTCCTCTCAACAACATTAGAAAAATGCCTCTCAAAACATGAGAAAATGCCAAAAATTACAAACTGCTCCTTCAAATCCCTGCATCAAAAGTTGTCTTCCAAGCTTCAAAAAGCCTGTTTTATATAGTTTTCATGCTCAGATGAGGAAGCCCAACTTCCCCCAAGAATCTGGCCTCTTTTTGGGATAAATTCCACCTCCAAATGGCCAAGATATCCTACAAAAACCAGTTTCTGGTCATAATATCAGGCAAAAATAATTAAAAATTACATAACAGGGTTAAAAACCCCACTTTTAGTTAATTATAGGGCTTTAGCCCCTCTTGCTAGGCACCCCCCCAATACTTGGTCATATGAGCTAAAATTGGCCAAGCGCTAGCCCAAAGGGCTAAGTGCTGGCCCTAATCTCGTGCTAACTCCTGGTTTTGGGGTGCAATGCATGAGACCTTGGCCTAGAATGGTCCACGCCCTAAGGGATAGGCCCTATCCAAACTCCCATGCTTGTTTGTTATGCATAGGACCACGCCCTTGGTTTTATGGTGTGACATATGGTGTTAAAAACGTGGGCTAGGGCTATGCCCCAGCCCCCCTTCCACCCACATAACAATACATTAAAATTTAAATAAATTTAAACTTGTTAGATTTAACAAGTAACATATGTGGCACGTTGGTGTTGGGCCATTTCTCAAGTCGTTTGCTTGGTGGGTTGATCGTGGGTTCAAAGCCCATGGACCTCAAAACATTTTTGGAACTTGCCACACATGTTCTGACTGGGTGCCACGTGGCTGCCCATGCCTGGGCCATGTGGCACCACCACATTTGCCTGAATATTGACAAGTGTCACACTGCCATTGGTCCAAGTCTGCATCATCTGCCCAGTCACATGTCGCCACTTGTCTCTACCACATTGACATCATGAGGTGTCTTTGGTGATGTCATGCTGACGTTAGCATTGACTTTTTGTCACTTTGACCTTTGACTTTTTAGCTATTTGAGAAAATGGTTAGAGTGCAATAATTCTCGCATACGGAGCCCGTTTGAGAAAGTAAATATATGGCCAGAATCAGCGTGATGAGCCGGTCGCAATGGAATTGGTTTCACTCAATTCCGAGATCTTTCATTTTTGAGCATTTTCTGAGCCTGGGGAGCCTCCTGGATCAAGACATGTACATGTCTATGCATTATTTAAACATAAAAAGTATTTTTGAAGAATTGTAAAATTAATTTTACCTTTTCTAACAAGATTATAAACTCTATCACCATCAGTTGACACTGTAGTGTCATTTGATTCCATCTCCTCTAAGCTTGTAAGTGGCATTTCTCCCTTTGTATTAATTTTTGTATGTTCCCAAGATTTAACATATTTTCCCATTTCGTTTTCACAAATCTCATCAGATTTTGTGTCCTCTATTCAAATTGAACAAAAAAAAGATGCATTTCTTTTATCAAACACATAGACATTTTGATAGGATTTTGTTTTAATTGAATGTAAATTTTGAGTCCCATGTATTGTACTGGCTTCATATCAGATCGATCTATCTACATCTTGGATTCCAATATGTCAAAAATACCTGCACGATTCAAGAATAATTTATTAAAAGTAAAAAAATGTCAATATATATATATATATATATATATATATATATATTGGTAGTTATCAAGACAAATTATTGATTTTAACCAAGAACTTTCATACATGTAAACCATGTAGATACACACACCTGTGCACATCCCTTAGTGAATTATGTTCATGGCTTAGAGTTGATTGGCACCATTGAACAAATTGATCAGTAGATTCAAATCAATTGGTTGAATGGTTCATCTGATACCTTTGAAGTGCTCATTTTACACATGCCCCTGCATCATCATGCTCTCCTTTCCCATGACCAGTCTCGAAGAAATTCCAACAATGTTTAATGTTTGATTTCTTATGAAGATGACACAACCAATAGAATGACCGTGAAGATTTGAATTGACCTGCACATCCATCTGACCATATCCAATGTTGATTTTATTCAATCCCAAAGGATTTCAAGGAATCATATTGTAAATCAAAACAATGTTCTACAAAATGAGTATCGTGTGTACGATCATCACTTATATAAAAGTGATATTATTTAATGACATATCAATTCTCATTATGCTTCTATGCTATCAACATTATGTTGAGCATGTCTATATAGAACGTGGACAAGTATAGAGACTTGATCAGAATGATAATATTCACTATGTAATTCTCTTTGTGCAATTAATGTATAATTCTTTGCAAAATCAACCACTGACAAAATCGTCCCAGGTGGAAAAAATTCATGAGATTGTTTGAATTGTAGGTTTTTCCATAGAGATCTATGTGAATGCTTGGTGTATTTATAAATTTCGTTTTCAAACTTCTTCAAAAAATCTATCACACGGATCTTATCCTCTTGCAAATCAATCCTTTTGGAAATAACAGTTGAAGAAATTGGACCAGTAACATTGACATATTTATATCTCTTTCAATTCACTATTATATTAGACAAAGATTGATCATTGATATCGATATGATACTTGGAGCTAAATAAATCTATATTTCCACAGTGATCACATTTCTTTCCACCAACACATTGTTTTTGGTAAAATAATTCAACACCTTCTCTTTCACATAGAATTTGAGTTATAAATTCTCGGATTGTGGAAGGAGGATGTGAACTTTTCCAAAACGTTTTACCAAAATCAAGAAAAGTTCCGTAATATAACTCAAATTACACATGATAACGACAACAACAAGTGTCACGAACAATGATGTGTTTAACATAGCGAGGTTTTTGTTAAAAAAATGCATTGATGAACATTTTAACTTGACTATATTTCTTTTTGAACTTATTGAACAATTCTGTTTGTGTCATTTCCAATATATGTTTTGGATGCTCTTCATATTGTCTTCATGCTATTCTTCATCGCAACACTTCCCTTACTTTTGGTGAAACACAAGAATTTCCAACCAATATTCATGGGCCTTAGTTTGATCATCTTCTGCAAGTCTATGTTTGTAAGGGTGTCTACAAATAACTGTCCAACAAACAAGTTCATCATTTGCATCTATTTGCATTCATAATTTTTTTTTATGTTTGTACAATGTTTTCTTGAGGTTCCCATCATTGTTTTCATTTGTTGTGTAAAACGATTTTTTACATTGGTAGATGAAATAAATGTTTTGTATTATTCTACGTGTAACACTAACATCTTTTCTTCTAGACTTTCCAAAATATTTTAATGCATATGTTATATTTTCCAAGACACTCCCTTTCACATTTCTATCTTTTGTCATTTTTGAATACCCAATAATGATGCAACTTTTTTTTTTAAACTTTTTCGACCTTATTAGACCTCTCAAAATTTGAGCTTGTGTTGCTACTGATTCATCTTTGAAATATTTATCATAAATCTTTTCAACACGATATTGTATATAACGATCAAGTTTTTTTCCCCCAAATTTGTTAGTATCAACATTTTCTAACACTTCATCATCAATGAACTCACATCACCTGCATAAATTTAAATATAATTTAATTCATAAATTAAATCGAATAAATTTTCTTTTCAATGTTTTAAATTGTAAACATAAAAATTTCAAATAAATGAACAGTATAAAAAATATACAAATTTAGTTAAATTAGATTTAATAGAAAACTAAATGAGCAATCATAAATTAATTAAAATCTACAAGTGTTGAAATCTTATATATGTGTGTGTGTGTGTGTGTGTGTGTGTGTGTGTGTGTGTGTGTTTGGACTTCTACTTCATTTTTGGCTTCAACGACTTCATCAATTTTATGAAGCAATTGTTTTTTTTTTCTAGCAAAATATTTTTCAAATTACAATCAATTATATTAGACATTATTTTTTTGGAAATTTTAAACATTATATATATAATATGTATGCATGTACCTGGTTACATTTCTTCTTGTTGATCATCAAGATGTAAATCTCTAATTACATTATCATCACTTGTTCCTTCAATATTTGCACGTTCTAGTTTCTTTCTTCTATAGTATTCTTTCGATAGTTCATTATGACGAGTACCATCCCGAGTGCTATCATATTTTCTCTTGCACTCCCTTTTGTTTCCCATGATTATTCAATCTGTAAAGGTTTTAAAAAAATCAACATTTTATAACAAAAATATAATTTCAAACATCCAACGTTATAGCTCAATAAATATTTTTTAAAATAAGTAAAAATATTAATTTTATAATCATATCTTAAAAAACTTGGAAAAAATTGCTCAATAAAACAATTTTCTTTAAAATAAATTTTAGATAAACAATTAATTTTAAACACAAGTTAAAAAAAAAGTTTGATCTTGAAAAATTTGCTTGAGAAAACCTTCCTTATCAAAAAGATTATTCAAAAATGACATTGACTTTGAAATGAATTGTTTAAGAAAACTTACCTTCCAAAAAAACTCTTGGACATAGGAAAAATGTTTATGAAAACCAACACTTTCAAAGATATTGTTGAAAAATATTCAATTTAGAAATGTTGGTCCAATAAGTAAAAAACAGTGAAAATGTTGCTCCAAAAACTGAAAATAGCGAAAATGTTGCACAAGAAAACCAAAATAGCGAAAATGCAGAGTGTGTGTGTTGAAAAATGTGGTAATATGATTTCGACTGAATTTTTTATATGTTTCTGTGGCAAACGTCGTGTTCCATGCCAAAACATCGCGTCCCCCTATTTTTTTCCGGCCGATGGATGTTTCTAATTTCAACTTTTTCGGTTGAACTAATACGTTTTAGCCGAACGTTAGTCAGTTTCGTCCAAAAGTTAGTCTTTTTTGTTTAAACTAAATTTTGTCCGAAGCATCCTAACTTTCAGCTGAAAAAAAACTATCTGTCGACTGAATTATTAGTTCGGCCGAAAACCTGTACATATGTTACTTTTCAGAAAATTGTCACTTGTCTTCAGCTTAGTCCAACTTTTGTAAGAGAGAACTCCTTCGAATATTTCCAGTCTGGTTTCAAAACTAATACCAACTTTTTTAGAATTGCATGGAATTTCATTTGATACAATTTGTATTCAATTTAATCGTTCTTTAGTATTTTTGATTATTTTTATAAAAAAATATTTGCATATTTTTTTTAGATGACATAATGATTCAGTAAAGTGAAAAGTCAATGTCTGCAATAATACACAGTCGAAAAATATGGAAAATTTATATTACAAAACTTTTCACTTTCCTCTTCAAAAGGGTATTTTTATATTTTACTTTTTAAATGCAAATTAAAGCACATACATGTAGTCTCACTAAATGTGTTTAAAATCTGTGACTTTTTCAGATTGGTCAAATTCAAAAAATTGTAGAAATTATAATATCCATTTGTGAAATTCAAAACTATAGTCATAATTTAATAGCGTATGTTTATATTGTTGCAACATATTTCATTTTTCATAAACACACGCTTAATAATGAGTATATTCGTGTCAGAAAACATAACTCATTATCAGTCCCTTCATTTTTAAGGAACATACTGTCAAACAATCGCTAAATTCACATATCAAATGTCAATAAAAAAAATTCAAAAAATAGTCAATAGAAATATAACCAAATTCATGACAATTTTTTTTTTTACTGTAAAGTGAAATTCTAAATAAAAAAAAACTGTTGTTTATTGGAAGTTGAAAAACTTCTAAAAACATAATTTATTTTCTCAAAAAACAAGGAAAATAGATACCCAGATTCATGATTTTACCCATGGGTGATAATTAAAAATTAAATTAATTTGGAAAAGAAATACTCTATATGTTATAACTAGAAAATTACAAAAAGAGAGGCCATGATGGTAATGAAAAGAAATAAAATATCTATAAAATAACCTTTCATGCATCCATCTCAACCTCAATTATTGAAGTCGTTTGCACATGAGCGATCTCGATTAAGATGGACACTAGTTTAATAAAGCATGTACCATTTATCCAAGCATGAAAAAATGTGTTTTTTTCTTATTGGGGAAGCTAGTTACACTGAGACGAAAAAAAGACAATAAACTCAAGGCCTTTCAAAATGAACTATTGTGCATGGTTAAACACACTCAAACCTCACATTTAAATTATCCACTTAAATGTGTATAGTTTTTCTTATTATGTTTGAGCGATGCAATTGCTAAAAAGAACTCTCGTCATGCCATGAATGGATTTGACTAATAGCATCCCATGCTCAATATGTTGCAAGGACCATATACAAGTGGATTGAGCTTCCTATGGGGATGCATGCATCACTCTTTCTACCAGTGCAACCGTACCTTGTCACCAACCTGAAACATGTGTGGCAGTCAATGTTTATCCTATGGTTTCTTGTACTTGACACTTTCTTTTCATGGAATATCATGAACTTGTTGTGGGGATATGCTAGATTGTTTAATTTTTTTTTTTCTTTGTCTCCCTCATTATGAGTATGGGAGGTCTCTTCCTGCACCAAACCAATGGGTAGAGCTATGTCGATTGGGTACAATGGTTGGAACACCTGAAAATGGTTGCCTTGGATAACATTGTGAAGAGTTATTTTGCATGTACATGTACATTGAACATAAGGAACGATTCCATCCCATGTACGTGGATGTTTAGAGTTGTACGAGCTGAGAATATTTACAATTATCCCCTTGATTTCCTTCATCTTTGATCTGGGGGGCCATTCCAAACATTCAAGTGGCCCTCGGTATTACCACCATCTAGAAAACATGTTTGAAACCTACCAATTTTACAGTGATTTTCATTTCTTGAACTTTCAGTGCAATTTTTGGGCCCTAAACGACACTATGTGGGGATGATACAAACTAGGCATAGAGCCTATGGCTTTTCCTTGTTTTGGACCTCCCACTCTAAAAAAATTGTCGAGATATTTCTAATGGTCTACAGAGTACCCTAAATAGAGCCCATGTCTGAAATTTATGGCCTCACGAAGCTAACGTGCTAGCTAGGATTCTTGTGGCCATCATTCCTTGCACCCCATCGTCTCCTAAATCTAGCATTTTTGGATTTTAGGGTTTCTACCTCTTAAGATTCTCCGACATTGTGATATAATGTGGTGTTAGTGCATTAGAACATGGCTAAATCACACTCCAACACCTAATGTCATGTAAAAGACTAT